>OMLB01049230.1:68880-92664 GCA_900302555.1 Myripristis jacobus | reverse complement strand
TATTTGAAAGGCAGATCGCCTCGCTGACTGCCTTTGGCTGGCCCGAGGGAGCCGCTTCACCTCACCGTCCACTCTCGACTCTGCCAGGCACCTTAGGTTGACACAGCTGGCACTTTGCTTTACTGAGATCAAAGAATCGCCACACTGCAGACATTTTTCTCTCCCGCTGGAAAAGTTATTTTCTGCACCAAAGCACAGCTCCTTTAAGTATACAGACAGATTCATTTGCTGATCTGAGTACGACTACTTGGAGCTGGTTGGGCACCGATTCCAATGACACAGACAGGCTACTGTTGGGTCACCTGAAGCAAAACTGATGGTTGCCCTTTATTCCAAACATTTACTATTTATTAATTATTATTATAATCAAAGCCCTGATTTTTTTTTTTTTCAGCTTTAAGGTTTGACTAAAATAAAAGAAGATATTTCAATGGAGCAGTTTAGCTCGACAAAAACTAAAGGCCGGAGAAAAAACTGCATCAGTTACTCATCATCCATTTGTCAAAATCATTATATAAGTGACCCATTTTAACATGGGATCATGGAGAATATCTAGCCAATCACTAATCTAATGGAGTCTGACAAAACCGGAGTTAGATGCAGGATAAAGAGGATGTCACCCTGCAGGAGGGTGATTCAGTAACTCCATGTGGTTCCTAGGGATACAAGCCTTGAACGAAAGCCAGTCTGACCATTTAGCAATGGGCACACGAGGCTAAACAGCACTGTAGTGGTACCAGCATGAGCAACTCTCCTTAATGTACGTATCCATGAGGATTTCTGTTAGAACAATGTAATGGCAAAACGGTATTGGGAAAGGCTGCATACGTGATGCTCAGATCCACAATACCAACACTGCAACCGCTAGTACTGTAAACACTAGGCTGTCCTGTCATTTCCATTTGACTGTCAGTGATTACCCTGATAACACTGCACATGAAAAATGACATCTCGGGTGACTGTTTACAAAAATGGTAACGTGACTGAAATAATCCTAAACACTGATGCGTCATCAAGATGTCATTGATGGAAAACTGCAGTGACAATGAATGAACAGCCTCTCACATGTGGCAACACAGACACGTGCTGAAGACACTTTGCCATTTAAGATGTTTGATGGTGCAGCTGCTTTCTGTGGCAGAGGTGAGTCCCTTTGCAAAGAAATGCCAGGGTGTGTGTCAGAAGGCATCTAAAAATCAAGTTAGCTGAAAGAAGACTACAGAATACCAGTGGTTACATTAGTAAATTACTGCATTTAATCATTCTGCAGTAAGAACAAGTAAACTTACCTATTCTTATTATGGAATCCAATTAAATAGCAATCATGGAAGATGTTTGACATTTGAAGGTTTCAGGGTTGACTAAATGTTCATGCAGCACAGATCCAACTTACTACATTGAACCAACTGAAAAAAAAAAAAAACTATTTCCAACGAAATCAGGCAAATTAGGGCTCACCTGCTTGCCTCACAGGCAAATCCAGCTGGTCAGACATGGTGACGCGCAGTAGGGTGGACACAAAGTTTACCTGGGTGTGACCCTGTAAACAAAACATAAAAACATAAATGTAAACCAGTTGGGCTGGATATTGTTTAGATTCAAACTGAACTGAAAACGAAACCAGTTTAATGCTGTGGGAACTACAGTTGGATGCTATCATACAGAATCAGTCAAACTCAAAAACGAATAAATAAATAAATAAAAATCAGTAGACACACCATACATTTTCCCTACCTAAATGGAGATTCAACTGTTTAAAATGAATGTAATATATTCACAATAAACCTTGCCACAGTTTCAACTTTGATCCATCATTTCATGCAATGAGCAACACTTTACTATGATCATTATAATAATGATTATTGCTATTATTAATTCATCCTTGCCCGGTGCAAACGACATCAAAAGAGTGGATGGTCACATCGCCAAAAAAAAATTGGCAAGGATAGGAACAGTCAATTAAACGCACCCTTCCCAACAGCTGTGTGTTTATGAAGTTAACTAGGGGTGTAATGATTCTCTAGATCCACAGTTTTGGTTCAGACCTTGATTTTTGGATATATCTCGGTTTCAGTCTCGGTTTCAGAACCTTTACACCCCGAGAAGTTTGGCAGTATCAAGCAGACACAACAACCACGGGCGATATATTAACGCTTGTTTAGCCTGCTGTGACCATGACTTATTTTGTCTGTTACTTTGAAGATCTCTTGCAAGAAAAGGCTGCCTGCCAAAACCCACAACATTCGCCAGCAGACAGTAGTAAAAGGTGACCTAAGTTACCCTTAACATTAACCATCATTAGCATTAGCTCAATACAGTCACCGAGCAGCAGAGCAGCTGCGACAAAACTTTTTGGAAAGGCAGCTGCATTTTCTCCAGCACAGATTAAAAGCCCACAGGTCTGTGTCTGGGCACAAACACACTGGCACCGAGGGTAAGACATTCATAAGCAGCCTAACTAACTGTTGAATTTGTTGATCTAGTAGATGTATATTCTTGTGGGAAACGCAAGAATATGTAGTGGCTGCAGTGGACTGCTGGCAGGCAGCTGCTTCCCCCTGTTCCTGATACTGTGAACCTGCACTGAAGCATTTATTGCCAGAAAGTACCAGGCAGTACCAGCCTACTTTCACCTCTGATTACCTGAGTTTTAAGCACAAACGGCATTAGGTGATACAGTGACAGCTTTTGCTTTGCATGCCTACACAGCGCAAGTCCCATACACACAGAAATAGTATTTATAGCAATAATAATAAATTGTATATTTTGTAAGAGTAAAAGTCACTTTTTTTATTTTAATAAAAAAGGTGCACACCCCAGTTGGAATTAAGCTCTCCATCTGTTGTCCTCCACTGACCTGACAACCAGAAGAAACTAATTGCGCATGAAAAATAAAATCAGGTTGTTACTATTTTTCTATTGTAGAGAGAAGACCACGGCCCTAAAACCAAATTCCCTGGGGCATGATAGGAAACACTCCTACATTTGCTTGGTATGAGGCTGAGAGGAAAAAAACAATCTGCACTCACAAATGTATCAAAAATTTTAACTAGTCGGATGTTAAACAGATTCACCACCTATATAAAATCCTAATGACATCCAACTCTAGGAATAACAGCCTTTATGCATATCAAACTGAATGACTTATTAGCAGTGCTCCCTTTAAATGGCCATGGTCCAGACTGGCCTATTTTCATTTTGCGCTATTAGGTCAGTGGCCGCAAAAATGGCAGGTCTGAGGAGTTAGAACGGAATAAAAAACATGAATCCAATTTCTCTGCGTGTGACAGAAGTCTGGAATATTTTGAAGCGGTTGCTGAGTAACTGAGGTCAAGTTTACATCCCGTGGCATTCTGGGTAGTGGTAGTGGCAACTTTGAGCCTCAGAGTGAGGACTGATGCTGCATGTGTGGTCTTCTGCCACCAAGTGAATTAATGCCAAGTCAATCCATTCTTTCACAAATGGCTTACACTCAAGTTGAACAGCTTAATTACTCATCAGCAAAAACCATGTCATTTTTCACACCTACACTTAACAGTTGCATTCTAACACCAATCTGTTGTAGGCAGTTCTGATTACAACAAATTGGTTCACAAAATCCATATGGGAGATTCCCTACTGTCTTGTGAACATAATTGTAGCACATAGGCCTATATATTTCTATTCCTCTCTGAAAAAAAAAACATTCATTGTCAGATCAAGTGTGATGTATTTACAGCTTCATAATACACCTTAAGCTTCCTGCACAACTAAGATTTGGGGATTTTTTCTTTTTTTGGCGGGGATTTGGCTGTACAGATCAGGATCAATTTCTCCTATATTTATGGAAGATGCTATATGATTTAAAACACCAACATTCACTGCAACTATGCACTCCCGACAGAAGTCCTGCTCAACCTGAATAAATCCAGCCAGCTGTGTGCAAACTGTCACTCAGTCACTGAATTGCCATTACCGGGCCTCTCATCAAGCCAACACATAGCTGATTCATCATGGCACTGTATTATGACAAAAAGCTGATAATATGATTTGATTTGATGGTCCACAATAAGTTATCTCACATAAAAGGCACATTAGGGTTCAATTTTGTATTGACCTCTGTCTGTGCAAATTTGATCCCAACAACTGGTATAGGTCCTTTAACCATGTTCACTGAGCTTCACAGCCTGAGAGGAATTTCATCAGTGTGACTGCTGAAAAGCAACATTGTTTTCCATGAGAGACTTTCTAATATGCTTCCTGATATGACATCTTCACACCTTGGGGAAAATTCAAACTGTTTATTTCCACTAAATATAATGAAGCATACATATTCTTATTTTTCATTCTTATTACTGAGTCCTCACTCATTCTTATTTCTCTATCTACTGTTGTAATATTTTGTAGGATTAATGCACATGTTTAGACATCATGCATGGACACTTTTTTTTTACAACTACAATTAATTCACAAATGTATACATAATGCATACACTTTTTATACAGATTCCTAAGGCACATATTTTTTACATTTCATATTTCCTTTTCTATTTATCATTTAATTCATCTCTTGAGAATGTGAACTTCAACTTACCCAATTTCCCCTTGGGGATCCAAGTATTTCTGATTCTGATAGTAGTACATATATACATACACACACATTATTATAGACAAATAGATAAATAGTTCTCTGTAGGCTATACCTAAAAGTTGAACTGTATATTATATAAAATGTTTTCCATAAGGCTGTACCAAGTCTGACAGTCTCTGCCACCCAGTACCACGCATCAAGGACTGCCACAAGGAAATTATACTTCAAATTAATGAGTATTACTCTATGTATGTATGTGTGTGTGCGTGTGTGTGTGTATATATGTGTGTGTGTTTTCTACAGATATTTTGTTGATATATTTCATTATACATATAGTCAATGCAACAGTTCAAGAGGTGAAAGGTCTATAGATATATTTTGGTTCTTAATACTCTTACGGGGTATGCACAAGTTTTGTCTTTATTATATTTTTTTTGTACTGATCCACTGTATTTATTTTGGTGTTTCACAATATTTTTTTTTAAAAAGATATTTCCCATAGTATTTAGGTGTATTTTGTGTAGTCCTCTATTGTCCTGCACAATGTCTGGATAACCTGCTGCTGTGACTCAAGAACTTCCCAATTTGGGATCAATCCGTCCATCCATCCATCCATCCATCCATCCATCCATCCATCCATCCATCCATCCATCCACCCACACACACACACGGTGGGCAGAATATTCACCGTGGTCCAACTTTTCTGCTCATTATCTTTTAATATGAATCATGCGTGCGTGGATATGACGGTGACAGAGATGCAGCTGACTCCACGGGGTTGTAACGATAGTGAATCCAACTCGACCAGCCTGTGCTTGAGCTGTGAGCTCTGTGGCCACCCAGCCAAAATCTGGTGAACACCCTATTAATAGTGGTTAGCCAGCACTCCAAAAAGTTAAAATCAAACTGGGCAACCGGAGCGATCTAAACTAGCAGGACAAAAATCTAGCATGAAAGGCACAACAGAGTCCGATTTCTGCTACTACAGTGACATTGATGCCAACTTTTTAACGCTGCTGGCTGCCTCGTCTAACATAGCGTCAACGTAAAATTGAACAATATCCTGATATACCACGCGGTATGTGCGTCATTGAGACATTTAACTGTTGTGCCAGCCAACAACACCCAAGGTTAGCCAACGTTAGCCTTATTCCGTGGTGAAAATGAATGTCATCATTGCTAGGCTTGTCACAGTGACACGTGAGCAGCAGCTATGTAGCAGGGTTATGGCAGTTTTTCCAACAAGTAGCTAACGTTAGCCACTTCGCTAGCCGTCATTACCCTGCTTTTATGCGCGCTAGCTCAAGTACTTCGCTAACTAGCACATACCCCACATTCCACAATGTCGCCCACATTCACTCGCTGCGTAACGCCCCGGTGGTATCGTTTTGATCTTGTGTCATTTCTCAAATGGGCCATGTTTTAGCGAGAGGGACCTGCACTACAACTGTGTTTAGCGAGCTAACAGTTAACCGTTAGGCGAAGCAAATAGCGGTAGCTGCTTAGCATTAGCAAGGCAGCTGGCTCAAGCTGAGGCTAACGGTGTCGTTGGTTACTGGCAAACGAGTTTGTCATCATTTTCGATAAACACTATCGGATTCACGGTGATGTATGTGTACGTGTGATGCGAGCCGCGGTGGCAGGTGTAGGAGATGAGTGTGGCCGACGGGATTTAACACTTGATCTGTCAAAGTTAACGACAGCAGATCCAGTCTGCGTGATCACACCATCTTGATGTTATGAGCGAACGAGGCCCGATGCGAGACCGCGCCACAACTACCATCATGAGCACAAGTCAAACTTTTACCTCGTTCAGCTGTCTCTCCGCGGCCTCACGCAGGTTGGGGTCCATGGTGCCCCGCAGGGCCTCGACCAAAGACTCTGGATCCATGGTGAAAACTGTGTTGTGGCTCGGATTTAATATTTCAGCAGTCTATCAATTCCCAGTCACTGCGCACATGGACGCACGGTTCTCCAGTTACCGGCGCGAAAGGAAGAAGTGAATGAAGTACCCGGATAGATCAGCGCCAAATTTGTGCAACACGAGCATCCGCCTGACTGCTGCATTGTAGGACTTGTAGTTTTCCAACCCAATTTCAGAATCAGAATCAGAAATACTTCATTGATCCCCGAGGGGAAACTGGGTCAGTTGCAGTTACTAAAATTCTCAATAGAAGAATTGAAATATAAGAAGTATAAAATAAGCAATATAAAAAATGTGTCTTGGGAATGTGTAAAAGAGTATGTGCATTATGTCTGAGTATGTGCATTAATCCTGCAAAATATTACAACAATAAATACAGAAATCTGAAAATTGAGCAAGCATAAAAAAAGTATAACTAAGTACATCATATATACACAGGGAAATTGCACTATTGAATTGATGTCAGGTCATATTGGTATTAATTACTGCACAGTTAAATGGTTGAAAAAAGTCTATTCTTTTTTCTTTCTTTTTTTAACAGATTTCATTTACGACCAGCTGAGGGCGACATGACCCCTTCAAATGAGCGGCCTGGTCACTGCCAAAACCCCTAAAATGTGGTAGCCTGTCAGGGCACTTGAGCATTAAGTTGCTTCCACAAAAGGATTTCTGCAAGAGTTCATCTTGGATGGAAGTTAACATTAAAAACGAATGCCATTCAGATTCTAAAGTCACTTTTATTCACCCATTTACCTGCCAGTTATGACTGGCCCCTTTTAATGTTTAATGTCTCTAAATACCTGATTAATACTGTTTTTTGTTTTTGTTTTTGTTTTTGGCTTCATATTTAATGATTTTTCCCAATTTAATGGGAACAAGTGGGTGAACTTCATATTTAAATGATGATCTGTTTTCAGTGTCCTTTACACATTTTGTATCAGTGTCTCTTTGGAATCAATTTGGAAGCCCCTTTAGCTGTACAAAACATAAGAAATACCAACATTTTACACACATTAGTTTTAGTTGTTGTGGATGGCACTCAGGAACTCTAACATGCCATTTCTAATCTTCACAAAACTTCCCTCAGCTTTAGGGCCCTAACCTCACCAAACATAACCACACCTGCAGTAATGCCAGAACCACAGAAAGTTAATGTGATTCCCACAAGAACTTTGATGTATAAGGTGGGTGCGTGGGGGTGGTTATGTTAAATCAGAGAGCTATTTAGGTAGTCAATAAGACACATACAGTACCTGACACATAAACTTGGGTAACTAAAAATTATCATAAATTTGAAGGTAACAGGAGGGTTAATTTAAATGAGCTCTTTTACACCACCACCCATGCCTCACATTCACAAAGTCCCACCTGCAAACTGCCCACGCTACAGCTGCACTCCTCTGCTCGTCGGCCAGTGGGCAGCTTTGTAGCAGCAACAGGTAAATCCTTTGCTCAGGGGCACTTCAGTAGGGATGATTTACCAAAGTAATGGAAGACTGTATGGAAGAAAACTGTTCTGAGGAAAAAAATGTTCATGGTAAGATTCCCACACCATTTGGACACACCTTCTCAAGCAGTGTTTTTTCTTTATTTTTACTACTTTCTACATTGTAGATACATACTGAAGACATCAAATATATGAAGTAAGATATATAGAATTATGTAGCAAAGAAAAATTGTTAAATAACTCTAAATATGTTTTATATTTTAGATTCCTCAAAGTAGCCCTTGGCCTTCTCTCAATGAGCTTCATGATGTAGTCCAACCTGATCTCACAGAAATCCGTGAAATGAGCACTGTGTAGTCACCTGAAATGGTTTTCACTTCACAGGTGTGCCTTGTCAGGATTCATTTGTGGAATTCCTTGCCTTAATGGGTTTGGGACCATCAGTTGTGTTGTGCAGAAGTCAGGTTGGTACACAGCTATAGCAGCCCTATTTGGCAACTGTTAGAATTCATATTATGGCAAGAACCAATCAGCTAAGTAAAGAGAAACGACATTCCATCATTACTTCAAGAACTGAAGGTCAGTCAGGCCGCAAAATTGCAAAAACTTTGAATGTGTTCCCAAGTGCAGTCGAAAAAACCATCAAGTGCTATGACGAAACTGGCTCACATGAGGACCGCCCCAGGAAAGGAAGACCAAGAGTCACCTCTGCTGCTGAGGATAAGTTCATCTGAGTCACCAGCCTCAGAAATCGCAAGTTAACAGCACCTCAGATTAGAGCCCAGATAAATGCCACACAGAGTTCTAGTGGCAGACACATCTCTACATCAACTGTGCAGAGGAGACTGCGCGAATCAGGCCTTTATGGTCAAATAGCTGCTAAGAAACCACTACTAAGGAAAAGCAACAAGCAAAGGAGATTTGTTTGGGCCAGCAAACACAAGGAATCGACATTCTTTGTGTTTCTTGGCCCAAACAAAGTGGAAATCTGTGCTTTGGTCTGATGAGTCCAAATCTGATATTTTTGGTTCCACCCGTCGTGTCTTTGTGCGACGCAGAAAAGGTGACCGGATGGTCTCTACATGCCTGGTTCCCACCGTGAAGCATGGAGGAGGAGGTGTGATGGTGTGGGGGTGCTTTGCTGGTGACGCTGTTGGGGATTTATTCAAAATTGGAGGCACACTGAACCAGCATGGCTACCACAGCATCCTGAAGCGACATGTCATCCCATCCAGTTTGGGACCCGGTTCAACCCGGTTAGTTGGACCATCATTTATTTTTCAACAGGACCATGACCCCAAACACACCTCCAGGCTGTGTAAGGGCTATTTGACCAAGAAGAAAAGTGATGGAGTGCTGCGCCAGATGACCTGGCCTCCACAGTCACCGGACCTAAACCCAGTAGAGATGGTTTGGGATGAGATGGACTGCAGAGTGAAGGCAAAAGGGCCAACAAGTGCTCAGCATCTCTGAGAACTCCTTCAAGACTGTTGGAAAACCATTTCAGGTGACTACCTCATGAAGCTCATCAAGAGAATGCCAAGAGTGTGCAAAGCAGTAATCAAAGCAAAGGGTGGCTATTTTGAGGAATCTAAAATATAAAACATGCTTTGAGTTATTTCACACTTTTTTGTTTACTACATAATTCCATATGTGTTCATTCATAATTATGATGCCTTCAGTGAGAATCTACAATGTAAATAGTTAATAAAGAAAAAACATTAAATGAGAAGGGGTGTCCAAACTTTTGATGGGTAGTGTAGGCAAACTTACAAATTACAAAATATGGAAATCATAAAATATTTATCAAACATGAAAGTCATACAATATTTGTTTTCCCTTGCAAATACTGAAGGGAGTCCTTGGGGGCATTCCCGGGGGGGCCCTTTGTGAAAGATCTCAGCACAAGGTTGTTTCACTTTCACTTAGCAGATTATGAATATATAAGGATAGCTCTTTAGTACCTCTCCACTTCATATGACCTACCTAAGCCTACACAGTTATATAATTATGTACCAAGTCACAACAAACCACTCATTGTAAGCTTTAAAGTAAGGCATTTCTACACCAATACATTTGTTATAGACATAGCTAACATTCATCATTGCAAATGAAATGTGAATGTGGGAACAGCATTTAGTATTACCATTTACAGTATATAGTAAACATGTACAGTACGTTCCTCTTACACTCTTGTATGCATTATCTACCTCTGTATCCTGATTTACGAAGGATAAATAAATAAATAAAAATTCTTATTTATATGTGGTATACCATAAAGTTGATTTGGATGTAGAAGTTTAGAAAAAATTCTATAGAGCCAATTGAGTTGCTCTGCCCTTTCACTGTCAAGCGAAGGACCTGTATAATACCATAAATCAAGCTCGGGTCTTGGATTTATTGCTTTGGGAAATATTTGTTCATGTTATGAATGCTGGGGGTTGGGAATGAAATGGCTATTATTACTCTCCTATTTTCAGAAAAATATGTGAGCTACTGCTTGCCCAAATTTGGAAGATCAACACTGCTGTGAGTTGCAAGAGTTAAAGTGAATATTTGGGAATTTAAAATTGATTGTGGTCCCAAAAGACATACACCAATCATCCAAACCCCCTCACCTCAATGTGAAACCACACCACTGTCATGGGTCAGACCTTTACTGTTTGCTTTTCCCACCAGGGATTTAACATGTGACTGGTGTGTGTGGTCAAGTGTCTATCAGAAGAGTTCACATGCTGCATGATGCTGCAAGTGTAAATAAACACTGCAGCAGGCCTGCACCATATTTATCTACACTTTATCTGTATTATTCCTCTACAACAGCTGTCAAACAGCTGTTTATCTATCACCTGCAGATGATTCTACTTCCAATCAATATCATCCAGCCAGGTAGCAACTAACAGGAGATAACTGAAACAACAGTCTCCCTGTTGCTGACAACAGATATGTTTCCAAATATATGTTTTTGGTTTAGATTATGGGTTAGAAGAAGAAAACGAGAGCAAGGCAGTTGTTACTCCTTGACACATCACAGAAGATGAGTTGAACAAACTGGAGGAGAAATGAGATGCTACAAGACATTTAATTGTTGGCGAGAAAGCAACAGAACGTCGGCTAACACTGCATGTATAGGGAGGAGATGATATGTTTCATCTGGTGCATGTGTGTGTATGTGTGTGTGTGTGTGTGTGTGTGTGTGTGTGTGTGTGTCTGGCTGTGTTTGACAATAAAACTGGCTGCTGAGACCAAGTTTTGCTAAGCACATAGTCTGGACGGGGGGAGATGGGCCAATGCCTGGTGGAGATGTACACTCCACTGAGTGTACTCTTCTAGTATGAGATGAAAACAGTAACCTGCTGTTGTTATAAAACTGTAAAAGTAAAGGAATACTTGAGGCCTGTGTGTTGTAGTGAACATCATGGCTATGATTTTATGAGCCAAAACACACAGCCTCTTCTGTTCCATTGCTACTTGCAATAAAGTTATGTTCACTTCATCACGATCTGGGTCTGACAATGTTGTGGTTATTTTGTGTGTTCTTAATGAAGTCTGGTTTTAATACCATCTGAAACGTTAACACTGTAGACAGAGTGGTTAGTTGTTCCCAGATGGGTAAAAAAAAAGAAAAGAAAAAGAGTAAATGAGTAGACATTGATGAGAACAGATGTTTCCATACAAGTGTACTGCATGATACAATAAAATAATAAACATCTTATTAAGCTCTGTTGCATGTATAAAAATACAGAGCAGGCCACACTGAAGTGAATTTTGCATCAAGATGGCAAAAGATCTAGTCGACTCTGACAGAGGTTCGCTCTTGTGGCAGGGATGGCAGGAGCGTCAGCCACAAAGACTGCTCAGCTGGCTAAAGGAACGCTGACTAAAGTGACACCTGCATTAACGTCTATGGGAAAAACATGCCAATATGGTCAGAAGTTGTGGTTTCAAGTGTACATGAGATGACTGATGCTCATGCATTAGTGCAATATGGAAGGAAACACAGAGGAGCAGCTGTTCCCCCCTGTCTAAGAATGTCAGTACAGGACATGATGAGACTCTCGGCAAAAACAGCCCATCAACACCTGGAATATGATTAAAAAAAATAACTTGCATGAGCCACAAGCCAGAGCTGCAGATAGATAGATGTTTTATAATTTATTAGCCTGTGTTTATTTATTAGCTATTTATACATTTATTTATTTTATTTCGTTATTAATATTATTTTTTTATTTTATTTTTTATTTCTCCAATTTATTCAATAGTGTGGTAATGGTGCTGTCTCTTCCGTATTTACTGCAGCTCCACAGCTGGGCAAGTTGGCCGCTTTTTGCCGCTGGGGGCGCTGTTGTGAAAATGACGCGCTTGACGCTTGGCGTAAAGGTAAAAGGTCAGCCCGTGTCGCGTCAGTCTTCCTGCTGTGTCAAGCAGACGGTTGCCGGTGCCAGCCGAACAAACACTACAGTCAAACAGCGGTGCTCGGACACAGCAAACTGAGAAAATGGCCAAGAAACGGAGAGACAGAAGAGAGGCGGACGGTCTGACTTCAGCCCAGGAGGAGCCGAAGGCAGGTCCAGACGACGCGCAGGTGCTGAAAGGTAAGGCTGGGTCACCTGAGCGCGGACCACGGGCAGCTCCCCCCATCGAGGCGGCGTAGATAACGAATAACCCCATGATAACGTCATTTCTGGTTTGAGGTCGGTGTTGCCGGCGTTATAATCAGGGGGTTCATAGTACACCGGCTGGCTAAAATTAGCTGACATGGCTAGCTAAGTTAAGCCCGGTGCAGCAGGGGTTTCCGTTGGCGTTCTAGTCTCCATTAGCCAAAACAAGACGGTTGAGTTAAATCTCAAACGTGTGTGAATGATTGAAACACGGTTTAATGTGTTGCTACCAGTGACCGACGGCTTCTGTAACCAGGAGGTCATTCGCAGGAAGTTAACACAGCTATAACCTGCCCCTTGGTGTTCATATATCAGTGGTTCACACAGCAGATGTCGAAAAGATGAAGGCTTTGTCTGGTTCCCAGTTTTCTGAGACGGTTGACAACCCCACAAATATGAATTGAACTGGCTGATGAAACACTAAGTGAGATGTAAATTCTGTGGCAAGGTTGGGAGAACAGTTATGTCCTAATTTGGTTGAAATACTTCAAATTTCATTTATTTTCATTTCATTTTTGTCATCCAGGACACCACAGATGTCAAAATGGCCTTCAAAACTGTTTCAGCTTACGTGAATTATGTCTTGGGAAGTGTTTGAAATACCAGACATTTCCTTTTTTTTCTCTCTCTTGCATAGATGTTTATACTTCCTATTCATAATTAATCCATTATTTGAACATTTTTAATCAGCCGAACACATAGGCCCACATTGTAAAGCAGTCCAAGAAAACACACAGCACACAGAGTCCTGATTCTTCTGTTTATCTGTGAATCAAAGTAGTCTGAATTTCCTGTATTGCGCAGCTGCTCAAAGTTTTATTTTCCTCTGTTGCATCTCGAGTGTCTTAACTGATCTTATTCTAGCAGTTCATGTTCAGATCAAAGCAGAACTGCCCAAAAGCGAATTTACCATTTCATATGACATCTAAACCTGCAACAGATCATTTTACATGAACAGGTTTAACAAATCATCCCTCTGTAAATGAAGTATGATTGAATGGACTGGCTCAACAACAGCGTGAATGCCATGGGGCAGATTCAATTCCCTGCTGGGGTTTGAACAAGTGATGCAAAACTCATAAGCAAATTACACAAGACTTTCTCTGGCTGGCAGCCAACACATTTTGTTATGTTATGCAGTGAAACTGTGTGCAATCTAGATAAGGAAATCACTCAGTTTATTTTCTTCACAGAAGTGCACCATACTGAAGGGGGCTCGGCACGCATGTCTCTCCTCATTCTGCTGTCCATCTTTACCTGCTCTGCCTCAGTCATGTACCTGGTCTACAGGAACTTTCCAGAGCTTAATGAGTAAGTCTCTTTGTGGATTCATGGAAACTGTCTAAATGCTATGGGTGACAATGGCCCTCATGCAGGAACATTTCCATATATTTTTTTAAATCTTAACTTTGTTGTATCTTTTTTCATGAGGTTTGCTCGTATGTGTCGGTCAAGTCAGATTCAGCAATTAACTTCAGGAAACAATCCTAAATGACCCTTGTAAATATGATGAAACCCACCTGGTTGTAAAAGAGTGCATGTGCATGAGGCTTTTGAATCAGCATAGTGGATGCCACAAAAATGCCACATAGAAAGCAGACATCAAGCTGAAATTTTTCATTCACAGAAATGACACTAAGAGAAGTTTCTTGTTCTGTGGACCTTATGTTACTAAACTCATCTGTGAGTGTATCAGTCAAGTCATTTATCCCTTTGAGGCACTGATAGGAATTGAAATTATTAACGATGATAAAAAAAATATATATTATTGTCCGAACAGGAAATATTTATTTGGACTCAAATGTCAGTGCATTACAGTGAGTCATCATACACATAAATACAAGTAGCTTGACAAACGGTACAATAAACAAAACATACTGTAGCCTACATATCTCAACAGTGTGATCAATGAAAACCTTCAACAGCATATAAATCCTCATCCCAGTTTGTTTCTCCACCCTTATCCTACTGTGTTACAACCCGGCATCATAAAGCTATCGGATATCTGTAGCTTGTCATAGATTGCATATCCCTGCATCGTAGAACCACTGTTCACTACATTGTACCCGTACCATTGTAAGGGTGTGTAACGATTCATTCATTGTCTTGATGAATCAATTTTAAAGTGTGTCAATTCAAAGGAATCAATCTGCTTAAAGAAACTGATTGAGTGAATAGCGTCACTGGTTGGGGTTCATCATTGCTGCACGACCAAGCTTTGTTCAGACCAACAAAACTTTAAATTGTAGTAGATAAGCCAAATCCCACTGAATTACAGGAAAATGTGTATGAAATGATACCACACAAGGGGACATTTAAGGGAAAACCAGAGTTTAAGGGGTTTTGCGATTTTTATGTTGTAGTATATAACAATCAAAATTGTGATTGGTCATTAAG
This sequence comes from Myripristis jacobus, assembly GCA_900302555.1. Classification (NCBI taxonomy): domain Eukaryota; kingdom Metazoa; phylum Chordata; class Actinopteri; order Holocentriformes; family Holocentridae; genus Myripristis; species Myripristis jacobus. The sequence continues at coordinate 77,666 of OMLB01049230.1, read as the reverse complement.
ATCAGCTTGATGAGATTTGCACATTATTTGCTGCATTTCCACCATTTGTCAGTTTGAAAGAACAAAGAAGATGTTTGGATCCAGGATTGATCACCACAGTTTGTAATTTCTTCCTTCTTTCAGTGATGAAATGGAAAAAATCAAGATCCCTAAAGACATGGATGATGCCAAAGCTCTGGGCACTGTGCTGTCCAAATACAAGGACACCTACTACACCCAAGTTTTGATGGCCTACTTCACAACATATGTTTTGTATCCCTTGAGCAAATATATGCACCAGTTGGTAGACTAAGTGAAAGTTGGAGAAGTTTTTTTTTTTCTTTGACAGGATATTTCCTGTTGAATATTTGTGGGCTGCTATGTGGCTGAAATGTTGAGCTGTTGGGCCACTTGGCTCATTCTGAAACTTTCTGATGATGGTGATCTGTGAGCACCAGCTAACATGTACACATTTGTCCTTGAAAAATCCTGGGAAATTATTTCCTTAAAAGAGTGGGAACTCTCTGTTAAACAAGAAACCCGTTAGATTGGTGAACTGTCCTGTATTCATTCTGTTGTGTCCTAGCCTTCCCTCACCTCATGGAAAGAAGTTTACATGGCAGATATTCAAGGCCTGAATTAGTTAATCAGATTCCAGCCACGAGTTATCCAATGAGTCTAGCTGGCATTTGCCTCATGGTTGACAATGTGTAGTTAAAGCCGATGTTGAACTATGTACTATGTAACTTATGTAGGAGAACTAACTATGTCAGGGAAAGGTGACACATTTTTTGAATTGTTTTACTTAATTTCTTCTTTACTTTGTTTGGACAGGAGTGAGGTAAATGTTCTCCAGAGGACCATGGTCAGACCAGATGTTTAACCCTTGAACACCTTTGATGTTTTTCTTAAGCCTAAAATATGTGTGCCTGTGTGGTAATTTGTGTGTTTTTTGAACAAAGCTGTTCACCTTGACACTAAATCCAGCCTTCAGACATTTGCGATCCCTGGATCTATCTTCCTCAGCATCCTGTCTGGATATCTCTACCCTTTCCCTCTTGCACTTTTCTTAGTCTGCTTGGTAAGTCCAGCTCTATGAAAACCCATGATGTGATTATTTTATGATTGTTTTATATACAATACACTTGAGATCTCTAATGGTTCTTGCTGCTTTTACTCTATGAGCTAAACAGAACTCCTCCATTTCATAGTTGTGAAAAAAAAAAATAGTGAGTTTTCCATGTAATAGTCTTAATTTCCTAATTAAACTAATTTCCTAATTAGTTTTTGTAATTACAACATAGTTTTTAAAGGGCACCACTAGTATAATGGGCCTTTTTCACATTAGCCATTTTTACATTAAATTGGTTAAACCCAGGCGTTACTAAAGACATTACGACATTCCATTTAGGTCTGACAGTCTGACAGATTCAGCGTCCTGCTTTTGTTCATGTTGGCTCACTGGAAACACTCGGCCAATGCTTAAAGGGAACAGAGCACTAATTTATGTTTTTTGTGTATATTGTGGTTACAAGCATTCATGCGATGCCTTGTCCTCCATCACACCGTGTCGGTAGTGGTTTTCTCTTAATGTGAAGTTTGTACTGTGGGTATGAGCTTATGGTTGAATTTTATGTTTTGTGTCTTTTGTCAGTGCTCTGGCCTGGGTGCCTCCTTCTGCTATATGCTGTCTTACCTGGTGGGGAGACCTGTGGTCTACAGATATCTCACAGAGAGAGCACAGAAATGGTCTCAGCAGGTAAAGGCTCTAATACAAAATACATCATTTGAAGCTATACTGATAACAACAATTTTCTGTAATGTTGGAGAAATTTGTTTTGCATGGTCTTTGTTAATCTTAATACTTTTCATATAGACTACTTATCCCAGGTTATGACTTAAAACAGATCTCTAAATGTCTTTTCATTGGCAGGTTGACAAACATAGAGACCATTTAATCAATTACATCATTTTCCTGAGGATAACCCCGTTTCTTCCCAACTGGTTCATCAACATCACCTCACCTGTCATCAACGTGCCTTTGGGGGTTTTCTTCCTTGGTACCTTTCTTGGTAAGGCCAAGATCTGCTTTTAGCTTAGCTGTTAGCTATTATTTGCCATTAGTTTTGTGCGTGGTCATTTTTGCCGTTTACTCACCTTTGTTCTACTTGTCTTTTTTACAGGAGTGGCCCCACCATCCTTTGTGGCAATCAACGCAGGTACAACACTATACAAACTGACCACAGCAGGCGAGGCAGTGTCCTGGAACTCTCTGGCGGTGCTCGGGGTGCTCGCCGTGCTCTCGATCTTGCCTGTCTGCTTCCAGAAAAAGCTGCAGCAGAAACTAGAGTAGAACATAAAACACCTCAGCAACTCATCTACCGGCTGATCCCACATCCCCTTCCCATGGCTCAGGAACAGCACACGCAGCTGTCACTCAAGTTGCTCTGCCTCAGTCTCATACACAGCTGCTCATGCTGCTGGGGGTCGAATCCTTGACCACTGGCACGGTTAACACTCCTTGTCCACAAGATGCATGCAGTGGTGGGTTCCCCGTGACTTAATCTGGTTGTTTGGTTATTATCTGTTGTTAATTGTGGCACATCATGTGAATAGAAAAATATGCAGTTTAAAAAATCAGGCACCGTTTGTCGTGGTATGGTTAAAATCTTGTCCCACAGTTAAAGGTGCTATTTGTAGGATTTGAAAGTGACACGAGTCTTGGATTTGCTTTTCAAAAATGGAAGTGCCAGTGGCTTCTTGGGAACATCGTATTTCTGTCTGCCAGGAAAGAGACTGTGGTTTACTGTCCACTAGTGTGAAATTTACATCACTCAAAGAAAACCTGATTTGAAAGTTCATTGATTATTAGCAGTATCCCTTTTGAGCTGGATATATGTTATTCTTAGAATATGTTTTGCTGCTGCGGTAGCAACCTGTCAATGTGTGAATCCTATAATTAGTATGTTGAGGTTCTCTCCCTTTTAGATATTTGTTCCAACATGCTCGTATTAAGTCACACCTTGAAACCACAAACCACAAAAGCAATAAGTGTCCCACAAGTATGTTGAAAGTGGATTTTATCTCTTAAAAAAATGTTTTAATAATTGATGCTAGCCTTGGTAAATTTATGCAGTGGATAAAAACAGACCTTTTCACAGCAGACAGTTTGACATGAAATAGCAGGTAAATACAGGTGTTACTACTGACATTAAGTAAGGTTCTGTTGCATTAAAGTGTAGCAGAGTCTTTCCAGTGAACCAACATGAACAACAGGAGGACCCAGGCCCTTTTAGACCGAAATGGACAGAACCTTACATAATGTCAGTAGCAACACCTGTGTTTACCTGCTATTTCATGTCAAAATGGCTGCTGTGAAGGTCTGTTGCTGTTATAGTGGAGGAGAAGTGACATGATTGACCGAAACGAGTGCACCTTTTGTTGACACAACAGTTTTACTTCAGCACTCCTAGACAGGTGCCTGGATCTGCCATCATAGATAGATAGGTAGATAGATAGATAGATTTACTTTATTGATCCCAAACTGGGAAATTCCCATTATCATGCATCAGTAATTTTTGTTTTCACAGGTTTATTTACTTGTTAACTACATACCCTTTGAATTTTGTGTCTCCTCTTAGGAGGCAGATAGCTTGTGCAGACATTTGGCACTCTAATTGGATTTACCAGTTTACAGGCGCGGACGACATGAGCGTGCTATGTTTGCATATAATCACCTGGGTAAATCATCTTTTTGCCACTGTAACTGCAAAAAAAACCAAGCCAGGCTGCGGAGTTAAACATTACTCATGCAGAGCTTCATCAAACCACAGTGGGCTGGACTCCAGACATCTGAATTCAAAATGGCATCCACAGTTAACAAGTGAATATACGAGGTACAGGCAACTGAAACGGGGCAGAATCATTCTGTTAAATAAACTCGACAAATCCAAGGCTAACCTTTTGGTAGCCTTGGCGCTCTACGTTTGATCATGTGACTGCACCTCTGGATTTGTGCTGAAATGACATGCATCCAGCTCTGGCCTTTGCTTTTGTATGCTACGCCGGTATGGACGAGCAAGTGGTGTCCATGCCACGGATGACGTGCCAGTGCCCTTGAAAAGACTGCCAATGGACTGTGAGGTATAAAAGCCTTGCCTTGCTTTTACTACTTTAGTTTTTCTGAGTAAATTATGAAGATAATTATTATATGAATCTAACCAGGAGACATGATGCCTGACTTATCTTATTGAATATTGCTTTTCTGATAAATTTTGTCCTGTCTTAAAAAAGCTTACTGTTTTTTGTTTGTTTGTTTTTTTAATGTAAGGTATCTTGTTGCTGCTGCTTAAAAAAAACTTTCTGGAAGGTACCAGGGAGATTTATGCAGTGAATGTACACATAGGTAACAATTCTTACTGCTTATTGTTTCTTCGTAGTAGATGGCTGGGCTTTCTCTAATCACGTAAATTTTCACCTATTTTTGAGCGATCTGTTGGGTGTATTTTCAGGTTCTCTGTTTTAGGCTGTTTGTAAAGTCAATATAATGTCTTAAAACTGAACAGATTCAGTGTCCTACTGTAAAATTGTATTAACCTCTCAGAACTTGATGTAATATGATTACTCAAACATCGAGTTATTGTAAATTTGAAGTGAGCAGTAGTGAGGGTTTTCAACCTTGCACATTTTATAGTTGCAAATAATGCTCATTTGTATGGGTGTTGGATTGTTTTTATGGTTGTTACTAAGTTATAAAGCTCAGTTTGTGCACCTGTGATTCAACATTTTCTGGGAAAAATGCATCTTTAGTCGCTATTTCAGTGGTAAAGGGTATCCAACAAGCTATTACTTCTCATCCCTATGAGTACTTTCAATATATTTTAGTTATTAATGTTCCAGCTTCTTACAAAAAGGACTATAATCTAAAACTTCAGTGACATGAAGGACGGTAGATATTCATTGGTTTCACTGTTTCCTATTTATTCAATGAGCAGAAATTGTGTTAAAACTAGTATTAGAATCTGAAACTCCATCTTGCTCAAATAAGATACACGTTAATGCCAAAGCGTTTTTTTTTTTCTTTTAAACTGTCCCACCCCCCACTGAGGATGTTGCAAATTGCTGTGAGATAATTCTTGTTTTATTGTCTGTTGATGTTTCAAAACAGTATTAAGTTGTTCAAAGTAGTGATGTATTGCAGTATGACATGTTTACAGCTACTGTTTATTGTAATTTTCTGTCCTATCTAATCACACTTATGTTTATTTTTTATATTTATTAAATCATTAAAATAATCTCAGTATGGCTGACTTGTGAGAATTATCTACAGAGGTCTGATCCACCCTCCTACCTCCCCAAATATACGGTTGGAAGTGCAGTAGCGAGCTGTCAACAAAATAAAGGTACACAATGTGAGAGCCTTTTCTAATAACCAGTCGTCTCTATGGAAACTCTGTCAGAGCTCATTTCAACAGACTTGGATTTCACTTTCACTTTATGAGTCTGCTGAATACAAAATACATAGGGTTTTTTTTTCCAAACCTAATTTAGACAAAAATGGAATCCTATGTGGTTAATTAGTGCGTCAGAGAACACACAGTTATCATGTTATAAATATTATGTTGCTACTGCTATATCTGTAAATGTAAACATGGGGAAAAAGAGTTTCTCAGGCAGAGTCAGACATAATGTTTAGTTCACCAGGAACAAATGGCTGTCAAACAGGAATCCCATCCCCATAAGTTAATGAATCCATGCCAAGATCCACCAGCTGAGATCCGGGGTGCAGTGCCACCTGGTGGTGATGCTGTGAAATGACTTGTACTGAGCGGTCATTTACAAGGGTAACATGACAAAGGAACATACTGAACATACTGATTTGAACACTGCAATATGAATGCACCGCACAGTTCATTTACATTTTCATTGGCGTCTTAACATGTAGCTCAAGACTCCAAATGCACTTGTGTAAAACATCTTCAAAATAAAACCTGAACATGAAATTAACGGTCCACAGTAAGATGTTAGTGACCATTTTTGGTGTATATTTATTGAAAAAAAGTAACAAAATGAAAGCAGTTGTTGAATGTTGACATACTGCTGACCTCAAGCAAGTATTTCAGCATCAGTGAGTGTGAAATGAGAGAAATTCAGTAATTACATTTACAAAAACCAGACTCCACCCTTCTGTGCGCTTTCATAGTGACCCTAATGTAGTTACATGTATGTAGCAGTGAGAGCCCACCACAAAGTAAAAACTCTTGCTCATCACTAACAAACATAAAGATAATGCATGATCCACTCGAAAAGTAACAGAAAGAGCTTTTGAACCTTAACAAAAAAAAACAAGTTCAAGTTTTGATAGTGTGCTCACACCTCAAGTGAAACTGTCTTGAGTGACTGAATAACCCCCACAGTTTCTGTTGGCCAGAGACTACCAGGTAATAAAGGATTACACCCATGTCATGCATGGGTCATAATGTTACTCAATATTTAGAGTTCAGAATCAGAAATACTTTATTGATCCCTGAGGGGGAATTGGGTCAGTTGCAGTTGCTCACATTCTAAAGAGAATAATTAAATTGCAAAAAAATAGAAAAAGAAATAAGAAATATAAAAATATGGGCATAAGAAATCTGTTTAAAAAAGCATGTTTATTATGTATAAAGTTGAAAAAAGCATGCATTATGCGTAAACATGTGCATGAATCCACAAAATATTACAACAATAAATACATAAATAAGAAACTGAGCATATGCTAAGAAGTCTACACAGGGATGTGGCACCGCTGACTTGTTGTCAAGTCCTGTAGGTATAAATTATAACAATAACAGCAACAACAGCAGTCTAGACAGTGAGTCAGAAAGTGTTGAATAGAATAGAAGAGAATAGAACAGTTATCCTAGTTGTTTTTACCTGTACCATCCCACAATGTGGCTCTGTAAGTAGAGAAAACAGCTGGATGGTGAAGAGTTAAGGGCATAACGTAATCTCTGTGAGCAGACTGCGCATGCTCAGTGTTGCCCTGAGCCTGTGTGAGGAGAGTTCAGGCAGATGAAACAGCTGTAGTGCTCGCTGGAGGACCACAATGCATTTCGACTGCAATACTCTGATTTTTGTAGATGCGCCAAGCCACACATAAACACCCAGAATAAACATGGAAGTGAAAGTGGTTTTCTTTCAAAATAAAGCACACATAAATTGTGAATGTGAAGTCAGAGGGAACTATCATTGCGATTTACATGACAAAATAACGCACCACAGTACTCGGTGACATTATTACAGCAACTGGGATGTGAAAATGACATTCAAACAAGAGTGCGGCACCAAAAACACCAGCGTCTCAATAGGGTGTGTTGGGGTGTTTATTTTGAAAGTTGTAACCGGAAGTTTGTGTTTCTGGCTCGCTCGGTATCGGTGGAGATTTCCAGGCTTCGCAGTAACGTAGCATCCGTGATGGCAGAGAGAAATCACTTCTTCCAGCTCCTCTAATATGCTCCCCGTCGGGAGCGCAGGGATAAGGGTGCCACCGGTCCAGTCTCAAAATGACCACCGGCTTCAGCTCCGGTTCCTGCCGGTTCGCAGACTACTTCGTGATCTGCGGACTCGACACCGAAAGCGGACTGGAACCTGACGAACTGTCCGGTAAGCACATTAGCCTCCGAGCAATGTCGAGCTGATGCTGTAGCAAGTAAGGACGAGGTATTAGCTACAGGACGGCGTTATTATTCCGTGTTTACCTGCACTTTAGGTCGCTGTCCTGTATTTATTCATATTCATACGAAATAATAAACACAACACGCCGCGAAAACAGGCCTAGCCCATGTTTTTTCCCCAGCCCATTTGTTTTAAATTGTCGGTGAGGGTCGAGGGGATTACTGCCTTGTTATGTGTCGTACCCACGGGCAAGGATTTTAAATTAACGTCGTCCATGAGCTCGGTTCATTTTCCCTAGACTACTCGACACCAAAATGTGTCAACTTTAAAATGGCATTGAATTAAAATTTAAGTGTGTGCAGTCCTTTAACCGGTGTTATTTCAGGCCTCGGCGTGTTGACCGGTTGTGCGAGTAGCTGTAGAGATATAACATCACACTGACATCTGACATCTTTGAATAACGGTTGAAAACGTCAATCCAACACAAGTGTGATGTTGTCATGAGCTGTCAGTAAGGCATTTCTTTCGGAAGTAGCCTCATTAGTGTTTTTCTCCCATTCAATAATGTGCCCTATATGAATTCGTGTGATTTTTTAATTAAATAACGTGTTTTAGATGTATAGAAACTCTATTTCGGTGCCTCCGCTCTTTGGGAGTGCTGCGACGAAACAATTAAGGTGTAATTAATCTGACATAAACAGATGGCTTTAGATCTCACAGCTATTTAAAGCAACTGTTCTCAGCTACATTTACACTGACACCCAAATTTGCCCTTGTTGAAGAAATAGCAGTCCATTGTAGGTTTGGCTGTACGTGATTTTTGGCTTTTGCCTCATGTGTATTACAAAAAGAGGAGAAAGTGTACATATTTGTTTTGGTGGATCTCAGGATCCATATTCACTGACCTTCCCACAGAGTACATGGACATCCTATTCCTGAAAGCATCCAGCCTTTGTAATTATAAGTGGCTGGCAAGTCCTAAGAGAAGGAGACTGAACCCAAATCCAGGTGTTAAAAATTCTTCATACACAACAAAGAGAAAATGTACTCAAGCTTGTTCAGCCTGGTTCCTGTTTTCCCCTCTTTTATCCTTAATACACCCAGAAACAGAATAATATGGAGTTTTCAATTCAATAATTAATTTTGTGAAA
>OMLB01049230.1:54865-68860 GCA_900302555.1 Myripristis jacobus | reverse complement strand
AATTTTGTGAAAAACATTTTCCAGTCATAAAAGGTTGTATTTTCTGTTTTAACCAAAAAAAAGAAAAAAAATCTTGTTATTTGACCTTCATTCTGTTCACTGCAGCATAACACCCAATCAGCATAGATCTTTTTCAGGCAAAAGGCTGAAATGTAGTAATGGATGGCCACCTCTGAGGAAAGCGTGTAGGTGCCTCTAACCAGCATTATTGAACACTTGCTGATTGTAAGTGATACATTAAATCAGCTATTGAACTTACGTCTAAATAGACATGGCAAGAAAAAGGAGGGTGCTGGAGTTACTGGGGTTGTCTGATCATAATAGGTTGTCCCAGGAGTCATTCCACTTTGGAAAAAAAGATGATGTAATTATTAATAGTCTTGAGTCCGCGTGACCTTTGAGAGTCAGTGAGAACACAAGATAAGAGTGGATGTGGGAGTCATGCTTGCTAAATGCTTTTAGGTGAGGTGAGAACATAGCATGAATTGTGTTGTTGAGATGGAGATTGGGCAGCTGGAAGTCTCCCTCAACAAATCCTGTTCTAGACAACAAACAGGACAGACAACATATTTCTTTGTGTAAGTCAGGTGCTCCACTTGCTACTGCATTCACATTCAAATATTTATTATTTTCTCATCCTGTGCCTTGGAGAAGTCATTTCACAGTTTCTTGTAGAAGTCGCGGTGTTAACAAACATCACTAATGTAAAAATTGAGTGTTTCACTCAAGCAGCTCTGGATTCAATTTAGTCTGCGCAACTGATATTGCTGTTGGCGACTAGTGTATGACCATTACAGTATGAGGATATGGTTGTATTTTATTTTTTTCTTTATCTCTGCCAGTGGAGTTGTATAGGATTAAAGTATATTCTCATGTATAGTCTCCTTCCCTTTATTTGTTTTTTGGCAGTGTTCCTCACAAAATTAGGAATTAATTTGCACTGAACTTTTTGGAAAGGTTGGTCACATGGCAAGTAAGAAATTCTCAATTTTTTATACCAGTTGGCCAAATGCTGCACAGTGGACTTTTCACTGAAAGGGACATAATGCATAAGTGAGTGGGTTCACAGAATACCATCAAACTCTGTGTCAGCATGCATAAGAAAAGAAAAGGCAAACCTTACTTCATAAGCCAAACACTGAGCAATTCTGCTTCAGACATAACTGCTTTGCCAGTGTTTTTTCTAAAACTTGGTACCGTTGGAGAAGGGAAGCCCTAATGGCCACTGAACAAATATATTTGCTTACTGGCCATGTGATGTCGCAATAATTATCAAAATTGCTAAATTGCCTAAATTTCAACACAATGTCATGTCATGTTTCAGACACAACTATGCGTGCAGCTCCTAAAACACATTGGCAAAGCATGGAAGAGATGATTAACTTTTGGTGAAAATTTGTTATGTGGAACTGGCAGACCATGACAGTTGCACAGTGCTGGTGGAAGTTATTCACTCCACTGAGTGCCAGCCAGCTTTAAAAGAGCCAGTCATCTATGTCTGCGTTTTTTTTTGTTTGTTTGCTTTTTAAACCACTGTACTTCGATATATCCCAGCATCGCTCTTATGTTTACCAATACCATTTATTGAATGTACCTGATATTTGTATTGGATGGGTAGAAAAAAAAACGTGGACATAGCTGCTTGGATCTTGCCCATGGAAGGCAGTTCACACTGATTCGTCTTGAGATGATGTTTGCTGTCCTCTCAGGAAGATGTGTACACAAGGCAACAGGGCAAAGACGGGCCGTCATGTACATGAAGGCAAGGGGTCACCCATGCAAAGATGTTATTTTATTTATCCAGAACAGTTCACTGTAAATACAGTTACAAAATCAGTTTTTTACATCATGGCACAGAAGCTACTATTTACATTAACATTACAAATGTATTTTGAAACAAGAACATTTATGATTGAAAGTTTTTTTCGAGACCTCTTTCATTTGGTTTATAATCGTCTACATACATGTTGTCATTTAGTGAGATTTATTCCTCTAAATAAAATAGTATAGCGATGTATTAAGAGTGCCCCAAGTTGAGTTGCTAATCTTTATGACATAAAGTATTTACTTGCCCCTTGAGCTTAATTCCTATTGGCAGTTCATGCTCAGATTTCGGTCTTGGAGGATCTTGGACTGCTTCTAACCATATAAGCCTGAAAAGACCGGGCCAGCCTTCTCACACTGCAGAATCGTCTTTGCTGATAGGTCACCCAGCCCAGACTCTCCCTGAAGGTCAGAAAGGCCGATTTGGGCTTATACTCATCATGCAAATGTGACCCAGCCATAAGCCTGTTGCAAATAACTGTGTTAAAGTGTCTAAGCTGCTGTAGCCCTGGTGTCTGCTCCAATCTTGGTCTGGCTACTGCGCCAGCTGATTAGACAAGCCATTTTTAGACATTCTCAGTCTTGAGAAAACATTTAAGATTGTTTCTGGGTCTGCTGCTCATGACATGATGAGTCATAAAGACTTATTTCAGTGGGCGCTTTCTGCTTTACTTCTGTCACCTGCCTCCTCCCCCAGTGGATTGTTGTTCGGTGGTTAGATGTTTACTTGCACTCAGAGCTTGGAGCACAGGCTGCTCTAGCTGACCAATTGGAGAAGACTACATCTGCCCCATCAGCATACTTAAAACTGTGGCAGTGATGATATCACTCAGTGGTGTGAAAGTACATGCAACCTTCAGGGTACTTTGTAGCTTTCTGGGGTTTCATTTCCAGTTTACTGAGTCTATTAAATGCCAGCTGGGCCACATCTGTTAATTTTCCTCCACCTGGCTGAGATACTGACTGTTTAAAAATAACTAAATATGTAAATGAATGAATGGCTGAATGAATGAATGAATAAATAAACTAGCATTGCTAATGTGGCATGGATTGGCTGTCCATTTTATTGTTGAACTGAAAAACCTAATTAGAGATACTGCCATTTTCTCATGGAGCTTGTGATAGCATGTTTTTTGTTTTTGTTACCATGATGCCATAAATTTGCTATTGGTCATGTGCTAGGTTATCTTTGCTGGCATTTGTATCTTGTCTAGAAATTTGAAAGCCTGCATAGGAATACAGTCTGGGGCTCTACAAATGACATATGCTGTTCTACTTACTACAATTTGTTTCTGTTTACTGCAAGAGGTTAGGGGTTTACCGGTATTGACTGTGGTGTTTCAGTTCTTAGATGAGTAGCGGAAACAGTGCTGCAGTTCCTCCTAGCTAGACATGGTGGTATTATAATGCATGGTTAGCTTTTTTACATATTGATTTACAAAAGAAAGAATAAAGCATGTTTTTGATTGTTGTGACAAGAAAAACCGGCAAGATAAGTGGATTAATGGATTTTTAAACATTCCCATGTGTCTTACTATATCAGTTTTTCCTATCCCATTTCTACAAGAAAGCAAAATACTGGATATATCCGGCAGTCTGTGATCTTTATGATATCATACACTTGTACTTCCAGACTGGTAGCAGTGCAATTATTGCGATTTGTGTAAATCAGATTATAATTATAATAAAAGACATGTCTAAAGACCTTAATTCTTTTTTCAGGCATTTACAAAAAAAACAAAAAAAAAAACACACACACACACACATATGGAGAGAGAGAGAGTGTGAGAGAGAGAGCGAGAGAGGAACACACAAGAATAGTGATGTGTGAGCCTTTCTCACATTGAAATTCATAGCTGTAAGCTTTTAACGGGCAGATCACTCAATTTGCATGTACACACTTATATGTGTATCAACACTGACTTTAGCGGGAAGGAATGATTTTTAAGAAATGTCCAAATAAATTTAATGGGCCTTGCCTTACTGTATTGTAAAACCAGTTTTTGGACTATAGATAATGTAAAATATTTGCCATTATGGAAATGAAACAAAAGAGACATCTTCAGCATTTTTCTTCATCCCGTCTTCAGCACCATATTGATATTATATTGATTTTTAATGTGTAAAACTGCTGATACAATTATAGTCAGACATGCATATCACAAAGCTAATGACCAAACCCCTCTTTAAGCACAGTATTTTGAATCAGTGTAGGAACCTGATTAGCATATGTATGACCTCCCTCTCGCCATGCTCTGTCACTGGCTGCCTCACAGGCTACACTGGAAAACAGGGAGCCCAGGGACATAAGTACACATGCACACAGGCTCCACTTATTCAGATGCTAAACATCCTTTTGAATTTCCCGGGCACCCTCTCTTCTCTAATCCCTCTCAGCAAACAAATAAGGATGAATGGTTCAATATGAAATCTGTCTATTAACACTTAGTGTGGACCTGCACTCATATTTCCACTCATCATGGGTAATTTATGGGCCTGTTAAGGGTCTCCTGTCTGTGTCATAACCCTCTGTTAAAACACAGCAGTGAAAAATGTGATGTGTTTCGAAGATTTATGGGACATTTCATAGCTTTTTGAAGGTGCAGTGTATTGTGACCATGGCACATCACGTTGTTATGTACTGAGATGCTGACTAAGTGAGTTCAGTCCAGTTTCTGTCCCTGAGGCCATGCAAATAAGAGGCAGCACCCAATTCACTAGCACATCCCAAATATAATTTCCCCAGCGTATTGTTGTACAGCAAAGATCTTTTGAAAAGAGTCAAAGACATTTGTTTAATATGTCCATTTTTTCCTGTTCAGAATGGTTGCTTCTTTGTGCATGGGTACATCCTGTGCTGGCTTTCAGATCTGAGTTTGGTGAATTTCATATTTGATGGAAGGCTAACTGGGCGAGCAATTTCCACGTCCTGTTGTTTGATGAGGTGGGTGGGTGAATGTGAGCACGTACGAGCACAGTAACGACTTTTTTACATGGACAAGTCGACTCAGTTGGCTAAGAAGTGCTGTGTAGTTTACTACAGCCTCATGTAACCCTACACATAATACCAAAAACAACAGCAATAATAATAATGATAATGATTATTTTTGTAGTTTAGTATTCATTCAAAATATTGACAGAAAGAGGCAGAAGTCTCAGCCTGTTTGTTTGTCTTTTACCCCCTCTTTTAAAACAGAAATCTTTATCTATAATGGTTTCCTAAACAGATTTTCACTTTCAGGTTTTCAGTCATTTGATGTTCTGGATTATATTACTTCCACCAATTAAGACCAAATAAAACTGGTGATACTGTGAATTATAAATGGCTGCAAGCAGTAGCAGTCGTGCAGTAACACTGTTGTTAAATGCTTTAACAGTATGGCCAAAAGTGCAATCCAGGCAAAATTAACTTTTTCTGTTATTGATTGGAAAGTTGGAAAGTGTGTCACTTTTGACTCACACAGTCTCGTTCCTCGTATGCTTTCAATTTAAAATCACTGCTGAGGAAGTTGATGTACACAGAGTGACCCATTGAGCAATATTAGAGGCCAACCTACTTCCTGATCTTGTGATTAGAAAGATCAGCCATATTCAAATCCCTGTTTTGTATAACTTGTGTTATGTAAGTGGTTTGAAGAAGCATATTTAATTGTTACATATAGTTTTTGGAGTGGAGATAGCTTTGCCATTAATACACCCATGTTCCAAACAGACAGGAGTACAGTCAGAGGATGGGGTTCTGCCTAATCATGCTCATCTAACAGCAAAACTGAAATATAACTCAAACAGTGGTTGACTGTTTTTTATCTTCATGATGCCTTTGATAAAGGATCAACAGGATTTATACAAGTCTTAGTACTACTTGAGATTACTCAGAGTCAAGGTAAAATGCAATTTAAAAGGCTGTTTAATATTAGTATCATTTATAAAATGAGTAGCTATCAATCATTGATTATCCAAAAGGACCATGAAGTTGGATATTTCTGTTATATCCATCATAAACTGTAGACTCATACTCCCTGGTTAGTGTTTCAGACAATGAGTTCTCTATTAACAGTCCATCCAATAAAAGATACTGAAACTACCTCTGGATTTGAATTCCTCATACTAATTTATTTTTAACAAACCTTGTCTTGTTAATTTGCATCACTTTAATTATGTCTTTATGGATGATAATTGAGATCAGAATGGCATTATGGCTTTGAAAGAAATACTTCAGTTTCATTATTGGGAAGAAAAAAAAAACAGAAAATCGTTTGGCAGATAACAATGGCTCTATCGGGGGAGGAATGGCAGGTTTCTTTTGTTCTAGGTTATTTTTTACATTGCTAAAAAAAACGGTTACTGTAGATCAGATGGTGCTTCTTCATCAAAACGACCATGCCCAGTATGTGATAACTCAGTTTTCATTGTTTTCTTGGGACCCAAACATAATGCTCACATTGGACACATTGGTGAGGTTAACTGATGTTAAAGCAGTCTGGTAGAAAAACCAGGCTAGCCTTACATCGCAGGCAGCAGACCTCGTGACAGGGCTGGTGGCTTGTGCAATAAGCCTCACTCTCAGCTCCCTGGGGCCCACTTTCTTCTGCTGACTGCAGCCAGCAAAGCAGTCTTTTAAAAAGGATGCAGACTTCTGCATGACAGAGAGGAAGCTCATACTTTTATGAGACCGAGGATGCAGACGGAGTGCTCTTATTGCCGTTCAGTCCGCTTGTCCATCTCTGCCCTGCTTTGCTGAGGCAGTCTGCAGAGACAGAGGGAGCATCCCTGCTGTTTCTATTGAAAAGTAAATGGAGCACATCCATTTCCACACACAGCTGAAGTGAGTTCATTTTGGGTCACATGATTTGGCCCTCGCTGTGTCTGACAGGGAGAGTAAATGCTTTGATGGAACGCTTCCTGAGAAAACTGCACTGGGCAGAAAAGTTAATCCCTTAGTTTCCTCATTACAAAACCTCTAGTCGAGTCCCCTTGTTTCGGTTTTACAAAATGATTTGATTGCCTCATCAGCTTCATAACAGAACTTATCCATTTCTCATTTTAAACACCACTGTGAAATGAAACGAACTCTGCTGCTGTTGTTTGAAAACAGACCATAATTAGCTGATCAGATTCGACCAATGATTAGCTTTAATTATAGTCATTAATGCACTGTGTTTTGAGTTGTGATTTTGATCACGGCTTTCTTTTTACATGAAACACAAGCAGCCATAACAGGTTGAAATCTTAAGTCTGAAAGATCAGTATGAAATTGAAATTGACTAGATGCTCATGAAAGCTGTGGCGAAAAAAGGATCGAAATCTTTTGAGAAGGAGGACAATAGATTTGTTTTCTTTCTTCTTTGCTCATAGAAATTGATTGTATTCATGATTATGGAAACACATTCATCCATATTTCCATACTGAATGTACTCAGCATATTAAGATTAAAGGTAGCTGTTTTCACTGTTTAATGTATGAAATTCCTTGTTGACTTAGCACATTTAATATGCCTTGCACTATATTTGTGTTTCTCAGAAATCCCTTGTGTATGCTTATTTGTACTATATTTAATTGTGTGAAATAGTAGCATCTGATAAATATTTGGTATGTACTGTATGTAGGGTAGAATTTGCTCAGTAGGAAGGAGAGATCTCCCATGGGGACACAGTGCTTTCCCTCCTGAACTTTGTGTCTTAGGTGAGGAGAGTAATTGCTCATTGCAGGTCTTCTGTGTTTGGATAAGAGACTCATGGCTGTCAGTCAGCAGTTCAGATTTGTTCAGCCGCTCCTGAATGGCGAGGCTTACATTCTTTCCCTTTGAGGCAGAGTAATTAAACCTGCACATTCTTGTCTGCGAGACACCATGTCTTCTCTGCCATAGGTTTCTCCTCTCTGTGGCTCAGTCCTGTGGCTGGTAACAGATGTTTTGTGAACTAAGCCCGCAACATCAGACCACAGTGAGATTCTGTACTTTGTCATGGTGTGAGCTGCATGATGCAGCACAGCATCACAGAGGTTTGCTTGGTTGTTTTTAAGCAGCTGAACGGAAACAGAGGATCCTGCACTCCTCAGTCAAGGTTGATAGCGCACTCAGCCAGCTTACACCTTACAGACAATTTCAGCAAATCTGCTGGTTTCTTTCTTCTCATTTTGGTTCTGCTCTGGCTTTAAGCGATGATTGGCAACATTTTCATATAACAGTATCATCAATTCAGAAATTCCTGCAAATTAGTCAGTCTAACAACATCAGCAGGTTTTCTGGCTGAATTAATGGCAGGCAGGTGCAGTTTGTTACAGACAATGTTTCTACAGTAGCTGTTAAGGGAGTAACTTGCCTAAAATTAAATGTGAATATTCTGAGATAATGTTTTAATCTGGGAAAAGTTGACTGAACATTGCTACTTTTTGCATCTCATTTTCAGCCATGGCATATTTGGGACAATTTATACTGCTCTGCACTGCCTCTTCATCATGCATGAAAGCAGTTTAGCAGACACCTCATAGTATAATCATCCTTACATAATGGATAAGTAAGATCAAGTGCATGTTGACACGGCGGGTTTAGAATCCCTGACAGATGTATGGGCCTCTGACTAGCTTTGAACTTAGTCTCCTCTTTCGTTTTAGTTACTAGCTGGCTGCTTTATTTCAGATGGACTAGGAATTTTTCTTTCTTTCATGTTTTTTCTTTCATGTTTCTAAATGATGAGTACATCAGTGCTGAACAGTGGTCTGTGGGCTCCCAGTGTGTTCGGTTCCACTTACGTACGTACTTATTTTCGGTCCGTCATCTCCCCATGACAGACACCTGTCACAATGGATGAGTTTCATTTTTGCCCTATGGCAGCCAACACCCCCCAACCTTAAATCCATATTGTCAGCCAACCTTAAATCCGTAATGTTTTAGATTAATATACTGCTATGTCGAAAGTATAAATCAACATGTTGGGCTGTATCTGCCCTGGTTCACAGTCCCAATAAAGTTTGTTCAAAACAGTTGTTACACTATACTATAAACCGCATCAATCTACCACAGACTCTCAGATACACACACATACAGATAACATTTGCAACAGTATGTGTACAATTACAAATTTCAGCTTTTTTTTTCATCCTTTAAATGGAAGAAGAATAACACACACTGGGCTCTGTTGGGAGCTCTGAAGGCCGTGAGTTTAAAGCAATGAGTGAGCTATCATGATTTGTCAGCACAGGGCTCTCCGGGTGAAGAAGTGTTGATGTTTTTGCTGCTGAGCCATTTTGATATGTTAGCAACGTCCTCGCCATATTCTGCTGCGGGCATTCAATGCTGCAGACAAGTT
Organism: Myripristis jacobus; assembly: GCA_900302555.1. Taxonomy (NCBI): domain Eukaryota; kingdom Metazoa; phylum Chordata; class Actinopteri; order Holocentriformes; family Holocentridae; genus Myripristis; species Myripristis jacobus. Next base: position 59,729 of record OMLB01049230.1, on the reverse strand, counting down.
GAGCTTTCTGATGAGAGCGGTACATCCCTCTCTCCACTCCCCTGTTCAGACATCCCATTATTTCTGAGCCCAGTGGGACGTGGTGGGTGTGTGATGGTGTAAGGGCTGAGCACGGGAGGGTGCCAGAGCTGTAGGTGGTCCCTGGCGCACAGGATGAAGGAGCACTGGTGACGCACTATTCCTGCTGCCACCCTCTCGTGCCCTCACGCCATCACAGTTTATGTCTTTTTTTTTTTTTTGCAAAAAAGACAAATAAAGATAATTCTTAAGATATAGGGGAGAGACAGGCAGCCATGTGCTATGAAAGCCGAGAGTATGCAGCTTTTCATTCCAGCCAAACACTACAAGTGATTAGCTTTTTTGTGTGTCTGATCTGATCTGAGTTATTAATTACTGGGTGTTGCCAATACCCAGTCCCAGTCCAATATTGCCTTTTTTAACAATTAAACAAGGACACACTACAAGCATCACTCTTGATTGATCTAAATCAGTAAAAAGAAGCCAAGTAAGGAAAGACAAGCTTAATACATAGCCTACAGCATGGCTGAATTCTTGTATCTGTAATAGTCTTTGTTACCATGTTCAAAAACCAAAGTATGAATAAAAACCTTTCCATTACAGTACCACTAAAAGCAGCTCCGTTGCTACATTTTCTGTTATTTGCTGGTATATGCTCTCATAACTGCCTCATAATCTTCACATGTAAGATACTATGCCATTGTCAGAGGCCTACTGTGGACAAGGTGTAGGTGTACTTTATGCAAATCATATATAAACCGTAACTGCAGGGATAATTCTTATGATTTTAGAGGAACAATTGAAGCCACAGAAATGAGAATTGGGGTATATATTCATACAGAGTATACACCAGCAGCTAGTTTGAACTTTTCTGGCTGATGTTCCACACTGACTGAACTCAAATACCGTGTACAATATTTGCAATGCTTAAGTAGTGTTTTGTTTTGCTGCATTAACCTAAATTGTAATTATCAGCACCTAAGACGTATCTCATTTCTATCAGTTCTTGGTTCCATAATGTTGCCTTTTTTACATAACGTTGTTGATACATATTCCTCCTTCTTTGGGTAAGACATGTCTCAGCTACCCACTCGCCACTGCTACACATTAATTCCCTCTGAGTTTTTAATCACATATCACTTACCATGCAGTGATATGTGATAAGCAAATAGCAAATACAGAAAAATTAAGACAAATCTGCACATCAGCGGATGTTACTACTAGAAAAAAGATATATACGCCAGTAAAATGATTGAAAAATATAAAAAGCATTTGAAAGCTACATGTAATTGATATTGTTGTGATACTTGGTGACGTTATGGTAATTTTTGTCCTTTTTGAAACTCTAAAGAAACAGCAGTGCCCGCTGTATAATACTGACATACAAACTTCACCAGTGTTTCAGCTGGCATGAGGATGAGTAAATGGTGACAGTTGGTGATGGCAAAAATTTTAATTTCTAAGTACCATGCTTATATGTTACGCCTGTGCATCGCAGAGTGGGAGCAGTCAAAGTGTTGCCCTGGTGTTTAAAATGCTGGGTTCATAAAACTCACAGAGGTGCAGCTTTCACTTAGGAATTTGTTTTCTGTGTGCCATTCCCCACCACCCCAAGTTTGGATTTGTTTTTAATATGGGGGTCTCTTCCCTTTATCCAATAGTCCAGCCATTTTTGTTGAATTAGGGCAGTACAAATACAGACAAGCGTATATAGTCATGAATGCCACTTTTATTGTGGCTTTGGCTTGATTAAATGTTGCAGTAGTAATGACTAATCTCTCTCTGTCTTTGTTTGCTGACAGCGTTCATGTAGTCTTGGTGTTTGCATTCCTGGTCTAGTTTCTACCCTGTGTGTAGTTTGGATATGAGTATATCCAGCAGATTAAGGCACTTAATCCTTAAGACTTTTATTCTCCTGCTGGGGCTCGCATCACTGTACTCTGAGTCTAGTGCACACAAGAAGACATGTATTCTGTTCCACTCCACACCAGCTGACTGACTGATGCATTGGAGAAGGAAAAGCCAGATGAAGTGTAGGAGATATTGTATTACTGACATATTTGTGGTTTGAAAAAAGTTTATTCTTACCTGAATAAACACAGAACACCTACTCATCACCGTCTAGAACTTGAGGAGTATCCAATGTAAATGATTTCAAAGAAACAAAATAAATGGTACGTTCAAACAAGGACAACTCGGATAATTAATTTAGTCATCAGAGAAAAGACTTGAGAGAGTCATCATCACTTGTCTCTCTGTGTGTCATTGCTGAGTCATATTACTGTAAGTGTGATGCAAATAGAAAGATAATCCTCAGCCCAAACAGCATGGTCCCTAAAAAGCCCAGCAGTAAAAGGCCTATTCTCAGATCTGACAGGCTCCACTGGCCTGGGAGCCACTGTGATTTGGAGTGGATCTGGTGTAACCAGAAAAGAGTGGATGGTGTATGTCACACACCTTGCACTCGGGTTGAACCTCCCATGTGAGTGTGTGCGTATGATAGCAGAGCTGTCTCACTGGTGCGTAGCTGACGTCGTGGATGTCGATGAAAAGAAAAAGGCATAGTCTAGCAGGATTCCTTTTTTATGTAAAATGATCATTTTAACCCAGTCAAAACCCTGGAGCTAGTCAGTCTATGGTGAAAGAGCAACCATTTTCTCCAGTCAGACTCATCATTGTCTACTCAAAGCGTACATATTTCACCATTTGCCACATCTTGAAATAATATTTCAGCTGCTTTTGTTGTGTGAGATAAAATGTTTGAGACAGAAAAAGAGACAGACACATTGCGGTTAATGCCAACTTCCATCCCAAATCTTGAATAATGGATGGCTGATAGGGACAAAATGTATTATCATGGTATCTTTGACCAGATGCCTGGATATCAATATTGTGTATCAATATTGTAGCGATTGCTGTTGGTGCTTTCATAACATATTCACACACAAAATTTTTTTGGTAAACAGTGATTAATAATGTAGCTATGATGACCAAGAGGCAAATAATAGAACAGTATAATATGTTCAGAAAAATTGTGTCCTTTGACTGTAATGCAGCCTTAAAAATCATGATCATGATAATCATGATATTAAGATATCCACAATCCCAGACGATACTAGGCATATATTACAATATTGATACAATGCTGATATATTGCTTATTTATTCCTACCTTGTCTTGTCATCCAAGTGATGATTTTAACATACTACATTGTTCTTTTTGGCGTGTTTGAGCTGAGACTATAATCTATACCAGAGCAATTTGGATTAACTCAACAGAAACATGGTATTCTTCTATTCTCACCCCATCAACTGGCTTGACTTTGCATATCCACCTGACAGAGACACAAAATGATGTCCTTCTCTGTCTGTATGCAATTTGCTCCCAGAGCGGAGCACAACTGTCAAGCTGTGTATGCACATATTGAGAAGTGATGCGCTACCCATCGAGAACCGAGCCTTTTATTAATACTTTTGTTTCATTTGTTGTGTAGCTTTATGCCAGTATATAGAGGCTACTAAATTCAGAGATGGGGCCAGAGGAAAGTTGGCGAGTGCAAATGAAGGTAACCCCCCTCCCCACACTCTCTTCTCTCCCCGTTAACCTGAGCTCAGCTTTTACCCTTCAGCCTCTAACCCAACACACCCGTTTTCTTTATTTTTTCACAGCAAGCCCTCTTTTTGTTATTTCAAGTTCTCTGTTGTCACATTTCTTTTCTGCACAGGTGTGGGGACTGCCCTTTCTGTTTTGCGCCCCTTCTGATTTTTCTCCTCCTGGTTTCTCTTGCCCCCTTCCTCCCTCTCCCTCACATCCTTCAGCAGCAACTGAACAATAAACCAATGTTTGACAATCACTGCTTCTGTTTCTCACACACGCACACCCAGTGCTGCCTGCACTGGTGTTGCTTGGTCAATGTTTACTCTTCCCCTACACTCTGAATGACTTTTCAGTACTGCCTTGGTGTGTGCATCACTTCTGCTTCACGCTGGGTTAAAATCAACTCAATTTGGCTTTTTTTGGATTGATTATTTTGTGTGTTGCTTTGTATTGCCATTAAAGCTGTCACATGAAGCATTAACATTAAGATCTGGTCTTAACTGGTCTTTTCTTTGGCTTATCTAACATTGGATGGCTCTTTTTGCTTTGACAAAATCAGCCAGGTTAAACATTTGGATTTTAGAGCTGCCATACGCTTGATTATTTTATTGTGGTGCTTTTCCTTTAGTCTTTTGATAAGGATGCAAGTTGACAGCTTTATATGATGCAATACAGTCTTTCTCTCAAGATAAATATGCTTTCTCTTCTTGAGGTGTGCCTGCCACCTCAAGCCTGCCTCTGATAAGACCTTAATGTATCCTATGCTCCTTCCCTGTTTTTGGCTGACCTTTTTGTGATTGTTCTTGCACTTTCTTTTTCTCTTGCTTTCAGGTGAGAATTTTGAGCAGAGTCCACTGCGGAGAACCTTTAAATCCAAAGTTCTAGCGCACTATCCGGAGAATGTCGAGTGGAACCCATTTGACCAGGATGCAGTGGGCATGGTAAGATCTCTGTGGTAGCTTTACATTAATTCGGTTGAATTTGTGTTTTGCTAGTTGGTAATTCAATTAAAGAACAGTTTTTCCTCTTTAGAACAAAGAAATTCCATTGGAGTTTGTGAAGTACAGTTTGAGTCAATAATTTGATTCAGTACCAACATATCCATTAATAAACATGCAGTATCGCAGTACTATCCCTTTTTATAGATTGACTTGACTTGACTAGATTGAGATTCACTTCACTGCATTGATACAATAAATGAATCATTACACCCAGTGTTTCCCCTATCATTCTATTGGCGGGGCGCCGC
>OMLB01049230.1:40429-54845 GCA_900302555.1 Myripristis jacobus | reverse complement strand
TCGCCAACGGAGCCTCCCGCCTCGCCTGAAAGTCCCGCTAAATTAATTTAATTTAATTTAACTGATTTTCAAATTAAAAAATAAATAAAATCACAACAGAAATAATTTAACGTCACGTTTCCATACCCGCACCCATCCACAAGCAGACAGAGAGAGGAGGAGAAAAGAGGAGAATCACACTTGTACCCTCACAAGTGAAATAAATAATTCATGTCGGCTCCAGCCGCCTGAAAAACAGGCGAAAATATCAGCGTTTTTTTTTTAACACATGGTACGACAGCCTGAGTCGCCCACCAGTGGCGAAGATGAGTGCGTTTGGACGCGGGCAATGCCGGCTCTGCCTATGTTGGTGCCCTAGGCGAAATTACTCCCTTGCGTCCCTCCATGCTACGACCAGAGCCTATTCTATTAATATAGATTAATATAATATAGATGAGTCATTGAGTACAAATCTGAAGAATATTGAGCAACTTCTTAATATTTTTCATAATTTTTTTCGGGCATGCGCAAAGCGCGCACTGCAAAATTTTTGCGCACGCACAGTGCACACAGCAGGCACACACATCCCCCCTCACCAAAGCCAGAATCCTAAAGGAAACACTGATTACACCCCTAATTTATACTAGCCAAATGGATTTTTACAAATGAAGTGAAGGATGAACAAGATTCCACTCTTTCTAAATACCACTCTCTGCTCTGTCCCTCTGTCTATCTCTCATCTACAACCTGACACCCTTTCCCTCCATTCTCCTCTAGCTGTGTATGCCAAAGGGTCTGTCCTTCCGGACGCAGGTTGATTCCCGGGAGCCTCAGTTCCACTCCTTCATCATCACCAGAGAGGATGGCTCTCGGACCTATGGTTTCGCCTTCACCTTCTTTGAAGAGGTGACCAGCAAGCAGATCTGCAGTGCGATGCAGACCCTCTACCACATGCACAACGCAGAGCAGTATGACATCTTGCACACTCCCACCTCACCACAAGGACTTGAGGACCAGCGACACTCCCTCCCCCGCCAGCACGCCCAGCATCCCACACTCCATGCCTCCCCCGCAATCTCTCGCCTGCAGCGTTTCAACTCATACGACATCAGTCGCGATACGCTGTACGTGTCCAAGTGCATCTGCCTGATTACACCCATGGCCTTTGCCCAGGCCTGCAGGAAGGTGCTGCAGCAACTCCACCAGGCTGTCACTTCCCCCCAGCCGCCGCCCCTTCCCCTAGAGAGCTACATTTACAACATCCTATATGAAGTTCCCCTGCCGCCCTCGGGACGTTCCCTCAAGTTCTCAGGCGTCTACGGGCCGGTGGTGTGCCAGAGGCCGAGTACAGCTGAGCTGCCGCTCTTTGACTTTGCCCTCAGTGAGATGTTTGATCTGCTCGGGGTGGAGAACGTTCTTCAGCTCTTCACCTGTGCCCTCCTGGAGATCCAGATACTGCTCTATTCACAGCGTAAGTAGCTAAACCTCCATAGCTGAAATCTCATTTCTGCAGTTTTCATTTCTGCAATAGGACAATGGTTGAGTTGACACAGTCCACAGTACATATCCATGCCAACTGTGTCGACTCAGCAACACTGAGTCTATACGAAATGAGGACAACGTTGACTCATCCATTTTGTGACCGCTGGGGCATCGCACAAATTGCAGATAGGGGCTTTAAGTGACAGGTCCTGACACATAAAAGGCGCATTTTGCTCACTTTACTATCAGATTTTCAATACCGAGTAAGAAAGTGGTCAGGCCTGCATTTCAGTCGGAGCTCTATATAATCTCACAGTGCTTCCATGTAGTACAAGACATGACGTGTAATGAGTTGGGGTAGAACAGTGTAAAAAAAATCAGTGCATTATGCATAACAGCTATTTCAGGTCATTTCCAGTGTAAACATAGTGAGACTAGCTCATAAAATCAGACCTTTCCTGTGGAACCAGAATTCTACGGCAAACAATATAAAATGCTTCGGATAAGATTCAGCGTAACACAGTGGAAAACCACATCTGGAGTTATGTTACAATTGTGTGGCCAACACTGATATGAATGGATGATCTGTGGCCTTGAGGTCAGCCCTGACAATGGGATACATATTGCTGCTAAAAGATACTGAACACCACTGTTTTCTCAGCCTGTCAGGTGTCTAACCTTCAGATTGTTATGATCTTTTCATAGGGAGGATAATCATAAAAGGTCTGTAGACTCTTTTTAGATGAAAGAGTTGCTTCTCCCTCGCATTATGCTCAAATGAATCTTTGAATCTTGACTCATTTGAGTGGTTCTCAGCTGTCAAAGATGAAAAACCTCAGATGGTCATTGTCGCCCTGAGGTTGTCAGCAGCGTAACCTTGTTGATCACTGAGGAGAAGCAAACAGCTTGAATTCTTTGCAGTCATTATTGTATCACCAGTAAACTGAGACCTTGGCCCATAGTAAAAAGATGTGGATAAAGCCTTTTGTTTTCAGGGTGATACCTCAATAGTTTGAGTTCCTTATTCACTGTAGCTCAATAAAAGGTTGTTTAACCCTGGCCAGAATACACAGTATGATTCAGTGTTGTGTTCAGTGCCTGTCGGACTGTGGAGCCCTTTGCAATTTTCAAGATGAATTTGACATTCCATGCTGGCAAGGTGTCTTTCACCAGAGCGCTAAACATAATGAACGGGTACACTGGAGGGCAAATGTTACTCCCAGTGTCTATGCTACACCTCTGCTGTGTACTATTTCTTTGTGGTCCGCTAAATAAACACTTAGATTTGAAACATTTTTGGTATAGGGCACAGAAAATGTGAGGTTGTGGCCAGCAACACAGTTGGTATGCTTAGTACAACTATTATCCAGCAGATTATATAACGTGTTGAGTGCTTCCATTAAAGCAATGCGCTGGGAGTTCTAGCTTGTGTAAATGTTAGTCCCCTCACCCATCACAGGCCTGTGTGAGAGAGAGGGGCTCCTGTGTGAGAATTGCTATGCTTGTGCACATTTGAACTGCTGGGGTAAACAGGCTGGTTTACAGCAGGGTGCTGTGAAGGGCCATTTTTGTTAGCTCTGATCAGTCCCCTCTTTGTTTTCCCTGTGGTTCTTTCTAAAATAAGAAGTCTTCCAGGGGAGCCTTTGATAAAAACCACAGTAACCAAAATCCAGATCCTTTGCCAGCTCTAAACTTTAGAAGCCAGTATCCCCATTAATATTAGCTCATGAATATTAGTTGCACAATACAGAGCAAATTAATTGAGACTGTTGTTTGCTGAGCATTGTGGGTTTTTACAAAAGTTGGCATTCATACCATTTTGCTTTATGTAATACTGAAAACTGTATTGGACATTGGAAGAGTGCAGCAAGGAAATTATTTAAGGATGCTGGAGTTGCCGTGGTGATTGGATCCATTACAGCTGCAAGGGAAGGTAAATTGTTTACAAAATGCCAGGGGCCACAGGGAAAAGCTCTTTAGGGGCAAAGCTGTGGTGTTGCTAGGCAACCCTTAGACAAGGAGGATAGCAGTGATGCAGGATGATTATTATTGGTTGGAAGTGACATCATGCCTTTTTTTCCCCTGCCACAAGGCTCATCACTGCAGAATGTGTGAAGAGTGTTGTGTAGAGTTAAGCCCTGGCGATTTTCCACTGAGAAGAGATGAGGGATTGTTAGGGGGAAAAAAAGCCACACACAGAGTCTCACCCTGAGGAAAGGGATGCTCTGCAAATAAGGAGATGACTCTGTGTTGTGTGCTAAATATAACCCCGTAATTCATAACTCTGATTTTTAAAAAATGTCCCTGGCCAGCGTCTGTCCCACAAAGTCGGACATGAAATGCTGTTTAAATAAACATCTGCTGCTTTGCTTGTCCTCTCATAGAGAGCAAGGGAAGCTTGTCGTGTATCCAAGCATCACTGTTGAGCTCAGGAAACCCCCCTATTCTGTTAATGAAGGTGTAATATAGGTTGTGATTACCTCCATTTATCTTGTGAAGTAGAGTTGATGATGATAATTAGATATCCCGTTGCCCCAGATCTGATCTGTGTCGATTGATGAGTGTGTTTTTGTAAGTCCAAACGATGGAAACTGTCAGGGCTGGTGCTACTTTGCCAAAGGGTGGTGATTAAATGCAAAAATCAGGGGCACAGAAAACACAATTAAAAGCTTTGGCTTTCAATGTGTGATCCACTGGAAAGAGCTTTAATTTGAATTGTGTTTCAAATGAGCTCTGAATGTAGATTTGATCAGTTTTAACGGGGGAGGCATTGCTAAGATTCAGACAAAGCACTGTTTATCTTAGCTCTGCTCAGACAACCCTTGCGGCATGCTGTAATGGTTTGAGAGAAATCACTCGGGGAGAAAGAGGGGGAAGACTATCAGGTGCAATCAAGGTCTCAAACTTTGCTGCATTTGATGCAGGCAGGTAGATCCAAATGCAGACATCACTGGCAAGGCTGAGGTTAAAAGTCTTTTACTTGGAGTTTCACAGCAAGGCAAGCAAAACAGAGGTGATGGACCGACTATGTACTGATTTTGGAGGGAAGATGGCAGAGGAACTGGATAGGTGGATTATACTGATGGAGCTGAAGGAGCAAACAGGCCAGACATGCATAATGACAGGAACTGCACAAACAGAGAGACAGAAACACCACAAGCACACTGCAGGGCTGTGACAGTCATATTTTCTTTTGCTATGGATTTTAGTGAATGGTATTAATCTGGACAACACCGAGCACACTTTTATGTCTCTACCAGATTTATTAGATCAACCCCACCACGACTTCACTCCACATCAAATTTGTACCTGGTTGAGTTGCAACCCTGCTGTCATTCTTGCCCCATCAATTTTTCACAACCTCTCCTCCTGACTAGGGCTGAATGCTAATGATATATATATATATATATATATATAAAATCACATTTCAGTTATTTCGATAGAGATTGCAACTGTAATGTGTTTCACAGTTTTTAGTGGGAATAATAATTTTTGGATCATAGTTTGGATCATACTGGAAAAACTGGAAAAACTATTAAAATGATGATGTGTGATTTTTGCTGGGGTCTCTGCCAAACAAGCATGTTTTGTTATGTCTCGAAAACACAATTTGTAGCCCAGGGGCATCTCTGTAGCACCACAATACTTCATTTATAATCATACTGTGCCACCCATTTTATCTTTATCAAAAACTGCTGGTCCTTCAATTTAGATACTGCACTTGGACATTTTGTGATTTTGATAATATTTTGATTAATTCCTCAGCACCACTCATTTTTAGACCTCTTGTTTTATTTTTTCTGTAGGCATTATTTATTTTACCTTTTATTATCTTTTAATTATTACCTTTGGTCAGTTGCACCGACAGAACGTTGAATAGCAAGTTTCAGAGAGGTAGCAATAGTCAAGTACAGAAATTTGCTGGAACAAAATCGAGTAAATGAGGACTAACGGTATGCAAGATAGAGAAAGTGTGACTTTTCCACTTGCGTAGGATCAAATAAAAACAATAACTCATCAAAATAAGTAAATAATTTCTGTTTCTAATCTGCTACTCGTCTTTTCTCCACACAACAGAATGCATGTGTCATATATTTTGTATATCCCTCAGGAATTCTGTGTAGCTATGACACTGCGAGCCTGTTTTGATGATGTAGTCAGGTGAAATTGAAAATTGAATAATTATCTATCAGATTTTACGCCCACTTTTTATTGATCCTCATCCATCTTGAATGCATAAACTTGGCATCACTGGATAGGAAGGAGCTAGAAATGAAGTCATCCTGTGCAATGTTTTTATTCAACCAGAATTGCTCAGCTGTCTACATTTAATGTCCCCTGTCAAGCTGGCATGAAGTATTACTTTGTATGAGGACAAGGGGCTCCTTTCCAAGTTTTTTGCAGCTGTTTTTGACAATAGTCATGGTGATTCATAGGATTTTTTATGGGCACGTGTCCATGTATAAATGCAGTGATGTGTATGTATTTGTTTTACTCTGTGATGAAATGGCTTCTTGTTTTTGTAGCCTCGTATAAGACGAGTCGGGCGATGTTAGTATTCCTGTCCCCATCCTGGGAAATGTAGCCTGATGAGGGGAGCGAGGAGGGGAGGCCCAGGCCAGACAGAGCCTCTGCTGGAGGATCAGTACAAGGCCAAATGAAGGAATAGTAGTTATTTTGGCACTGTATCAGCAGACACAGAGCTGCTGCTGAATATAGGTCTTGATAGGATAAAGCAGGAATGCAGATGAAGAGGACAGGACGTAGGTTTACATGTATGCCAAACACTCGACTTAAGTGTGAAACGCCGCGCGTGAATGACACTAGTATGAGGTCATGACTAAAGAACTTAACCTGTCGTCAGCCAGAGGTCTGGCTCTCTGTGTCATCACAGCAGCTAAATCCTTTAAGATTAGCTCTATCCAAATCCACCTCTACTTCTAGAAGGTACTGAGAGAATAATGGAAACATCCAGACTAAAGATTTGTCATGGCACTGCAAGAGTATGGGGTGCTTTTTTGTCATGTTAGTCCTCTTAATTCCTAGAGTGTAAGGCGTTTGCTAATCACTACAAAGAATTATTGTGAGCGATTATCTTTGCTCTGCCTCCTCATGAAGATGGTGGAGACTGCTGTCCCCATATGCTGTTCCAGGGTATCACAGTTGTTGAATTTGTGGTTTAACTTCATCAACTTTGCCGATCCCATCAGTTGGTTCGGCATCACAAATGTGTGTTGTGTGGCTGAGCCTTGTTCAAACCCACAGAACTTTACATTGAAATTCTAGTGGAGGATCCAAGGTTATCAGAGCTACTAAACATGACCTGCTCAATTACAAATGTGTATAAAATGATGCACAAGACACCTAGATATTCGATATTTGATGTAATGCTGCTGCCATAAAACAATGGCATCTTGGGTTTTAATATTTCATTCAATATAAGTGTGATGTAGCTTCAGTGAAGTGCTGCAACTAGCAGATACAGAATATGTATTTGATGTAGTCACACAATATGTTTTTTTTTTCATTGAAGCAAGCAAAAGGGGAAATGTATGAGAGAGAATCAGAGTTCAGGTGGTTAAATACATTACTCATCATTAGGCAGGCATTTGCATCTGGATAGTGCTATGATTATGCTGTTGAAACCACTTGTGCCTTGCCAGTAGGTCACTGTCACTGTGGAGACACTGTTTCAGTCAGGAAAATTGAGGGGGATAATTCACTCATTTTTCAAAATGTGATATTATTTTTCTTACCTCCTAAGTGGTATGTAGGACAGTAATGATGTTATGCTCCTCTCATCATTCTTGCTGTGCTGGATAATGGCTGTACGGCCCCAGTGCTAACCATTAGCCCCCTGTCATTTAGATGTCCCTCTGGTTAGCTTTCTTTAAAAATAACCTCCTAAATCCACTCAAACAAGATTTGATCAAATTTTATCAAATGTTGTCATCTGAAAACAAAATACACATATAATTACTGAGGGCACAAGGACGATATTTTTGCTCAGATAACTGTTTTGATTACTGTGGATAGGTTCCAGTGTATTGCGCTGGCTCAGATAAATAGAAAGTAAGACAGAGGGTTTGGGTATTAAAGCAAGGACTATGCTTCTGAAATCAGCAAAGTAGCAGCAGAGCTGTGAGTATAGCTGCATTACTGTAATACTACAGTGATGCAATGCCCACCACTGGGTTGAGTTCATTACCATTTATGGGCCAAAAGTCAGTTTGAGATATGTGAAATTTCAGCATTTTATATCTTGTGAACAGTAGATCTTAGAGACATGGGACAAAGACAGTGTGTTCAGAGTCCCTGAAAATTCATAGGCGGACGTCGGTTCTATGTCACTAGGAGGTTTGGTTCATAGGCAGTTAACTACCTAACGGAGGTGATAAATTGCTTTTTTAATTGCAGTAAGAACAAATCCTTACCGTCATTGCCCTAGTTAGCTTGAACTATCACGTTAAAATGATTATCCTCACAGTGATTACAATTCACCAAGCCATCTAAGGAAGAATTGAGGCCACAATAAATGTCAGTAAATGATTTCATTGGTCTCTTATTCTCCTCCTTTTACTTTGTTGTGAAACAGATTACCAGAGGCTGATGACGGTGGCAGAGAGCATCACGGCCTTAATGTTCCCGTTCCAGTGGCAGCATGTCTACGTGCCCATTCTGCCCGCCTCCCTCCTCCACTTCCTAGACGCCCCGGTGCCATACCTTATGGGCCTCCACTCCAATGGGCAGGACGACCGCACCAAGCTGGAGCTCCCGCAGGAGGTGTGCACAAACACTCGGCACAGCTTTGTCCCCCTCGGTTATGTTTAACTTCCCGTTATTTCTTTCATGTGCCCATCCCAGCACTCACCAAGGCAATACTGCTGTGAAATGCAGATTAAGCCTAATTAAGATTGTAGATTAAGTGGAATGCAGATTAAGCCTAATTTCACGGCTGCATTAATGATGCATGCTGCTAATTTCTTTGCTTTATGTGGAATTGGATCATGTGTGTTGAGAGGTGGGACTGCTAGAGCCTCCTGCCTCTTTTTGTTCCAACACTAAAATGATTGCAGAACAATCCTTGCCTCTATAGACTTTTGTCAATTTAACCAAAAAAATTAGGTGGATTTTTTTGCTGCTAATTTGGTTTAGTAACTCATTATTCCTGTCTGTGACCTCAAAAGACTGACATGGTGCTCAGTGTTATAGTGAATAAATAAATTCCCTCTTGTCCTTGTGTGGCCCTGTTGGGGATTTTTTCCCCCTGTATTTTCATCGTTCCTTTTGTCTGAATTTTTAATGCTGCTCTGAAGCATCCAGTCACTACAGATACTACTTAAATCTTTTTTTATGCTACACATGCCGAGTGCCCCTCACTGGGTAGCGAGTGTTTCAAGGTCAATTGCTGCTAGTCCCAGCGTAGTGTGCCAGTTTCAGTTATGAGCTATCAGTTAGCTTGTTAGAAAAATGGTGCTGGCTTGTGGCTTCCCACAGGGCTGTGCAGTCTCCCTGTACACAGACATTAACATGCACCACCATGTACTACATGCAAGACAGCAGCTCCAGCTATTTATACAGTACATGGATATACAAGCTATATAATGTCGGCTCCTGCAGGCAGGAAGGATACATGTCCCATTATGTAAACATGTCCCAATCAGATACAGACAAATCAACACTATTACCAACACTGTTATTATTGTTGTTGTTATTCTTATTAGCAGTATTCGAAACTATTGCAATATAAGCAGGGCTTGTAATACTTATGTTGGTTTCTCTTGCATACATTACAATGAATATTATTATGTTGTGACTACAATTACCATGGCCCTGTCCTATTACTTATTTCAGGCCAACCTGTGTTTTGTGGACATCGACAACCACTTCATTGAGCTGCCGGAGGACCTGCCCCAGTTTCCCAACAAGCTGGAGTTCATTCAGGAGATCTCAGAGGTGCTCATGTCGTTTGGCGTGTCTCCAGAGGGGTATCTTCACTCCAGCGACAGCCAGGCCAAATACAGGGGCTTCCGCTCCGTCGATGTGGCCTCCGACAAACGCAATGGCAATCTGGCCTCGCCCCTGAACTCCTACCTGCTGAGGGAGAATGAAACCATCGCCAGACTGCAGGCGCTGGTCAAGAGGACAGGTGTCAGTCTGGAGAAGGTGAGAGATTCCCTCTGAAGAAATCTGACTGATAAATAGTACATTAGATACCATTTGTATGTAATCATATATTGTGATTTTAGTTTGTTTGATTAATGAACAAAAATATTAGCAAACAAGTAACACTGAAATTGGTCATTTAATTGGTGATATAAAATGAGATAAGATGATTTGCTTGGAAATAATCAAAAGCTTGATCTAAAAAGTGCAAAAAAAAAGTTTTGTCATTATTGTCATTATTTTGTGTTAATGTTTTTTGCAGCATTAACCCTTTGGCGCGTAGCGGTCACTACAGTGGACAGCTTAAAAGACAGTTTAAAAGTCATTTTCTCCTAAATTCAATAGTTTCTATGGCGGAATTGCATATCAGCTGTTAGAGTGCTCTCTGCTGCTCCCCTACATTGAGGTTTATGCAGAGACTGTCAGTTCTTGTTGCTGAAAACATATTTGTACTAGTAGAATGACATGATAATACCAGTCCTGCATCCTGAAAGAAGTATGGAGACTCACAGAAATATTCATGCCCTAAGAAGTGTAAAAACACATAAGAAAAAAATCTGGACTCGGGCTTTCATAATTCATGCATGAAAGGGTTAAGATGATGTACTGATTAATGTTTTGTGTAGGTTAGAATATATGTGGTGCACACTGCTGGAGAAATAGCTCTGTAAATGTCTTCCTTACTGCTTGAGTGTTATTAGTATTAGCCTGTTGGCTTTCACATTGCTACCAGCAGATGTAATTGGCTGTCAAACAGCCTAATTTCCATTTGGCCTCAGCAGCTGACAGAGCTGTTGGTAACAATGGTGTGATGGAGTACTCATTTTAAAGGCTGAGGGATGGGTGAATTAGCTGCAAACCAGAGGAGGTCTCTGCATGTGCGGCCTAATCAGCTTATGGACTAGTGGCCGGCATTAGCTTTCCCTGAAGGGATTGCCTGATGGTCTGCGTATAGCTTTCCAACTAGGAGGTCAGGCCTCACAGATGCTTATTCTTATTCACAGTCATTGCTGAGTTGGAATTAAGGCAGGGGAAGGCAGTGAATTATGGGGTATGTTATGAGGTTAGTGGGTCATATGGTCATTTAATTTGACTGACTTTGTTTTCTAGCTTCTCTTTCACTCGGTGTTATTTTGTCCCATTCATGGCATCTGCAAAGTTGAAGCAGTGACATGCTAAAAAAGGACTGCGTGTTTCAGTTCGCTTTGGTCCATAAATCAAAACAAATGTCCTTCACTTCCTTTCCCATAACCCCGCTGCTCCTTCGGCAGCCTGTGATAACAGTCAGATAAGATAACATGAAGCAAAACATTGGAGTGCTCATTTTCAGCACCAAACTTTTTGTTCTCATAACTTCTTTCTCTATCTCTCTGTCTTTGTCATTTTTCCCATGTGCATTGCATTTATGTGTGTGTGAATCAGCTGGAGGTGAGGGAGGATGCCAGCAGTAATAAAGATGTGCGGGTTCAGTGTGATGAGGAGGAACTGAGGATGCATCAGCTCAACATCCGGGTGCGTGAGGTCTTCGCCAATCGGTTCACACAGATGTTTGCAGACTACGAGGTGTTTGTCATCCAGCCAAGTCAGGACAAGGAGTCCTGGTTCAGCAACCGTGACCAGATGCAGAACTTTGACAAGGTAAGATCTGCTTCTTAGTGGAGTTGTTCATCTCTAGCACAGTACAGTGAATAAGCATATCTTTTAACTTAAATTATAAAGGATAGCTGTCAAATTATCACGCAGTAATATGATTGACTCATTTTTCAATTTCATTTTTTTCAGGCCTCCTTCCTCTCTGACCAGCCAGAGCCCTACTTGCCCTTCCTGTCCCGTTTCCTGGAGACTCAGATGTTTGCCTCCTTCATTGACAGTAAGATCCTCTGTCATGATGATGAGGAAAAGGAGCACACACTGAGGGTGTTTGACGCCCGTGTGGATAAAATCCGCATGCTGAACGTCCGCACACCCACTCTGCGCACCTCTATGTACCAGAAGTGTACCAACATCGAAGAGTCGGGTAAGCAAAAAGAAAACTTTAAGGTGCCCTTGGGCCGTGAAAATCCTTTAAAGTTTGTGGATTTGAGAAAATAAATAAATAAATTCACTTTGCCTTTTTTTTAAATGAATGATGGCTTCCAACGCATGGATAGCTTCTATATTTTATTAAAACATAGTTCCCATCCTGGCATGCATGCCTCACGTCCCTGTAATAGGTATTGGTGTTGATATACTTGCAGTGTTCAGGTTAAAATTGAATGACTTGACCATGATTTCATATCTTGACACAAGTAAAATGAGGCTTCTCGGTCTAATGTTGACCAGTATCATGTTTTTCCCCAAAACCTGACAATTATGAGTGCTTGAATTTTGCCAAAACTCTATGAATTTGATATCCCTGTGAGTTGTTTGAACCCTGAAACGTGCTTTTCCACAGCAGTGAGCATAAATGAGTTAGATGCTGTAAAATTTTTACTGCCTGTGAGATGGATTCTGATAACTTTACTGACTGATAATTGCTATCTTGTTTGCAGACAGCCCACTTAAAAAGCGATATGAAAAAGCTGATTTTGTCGCCCCCGGACCTCATGCCATCGGGCTAGAGAACGATAAGGCCCACCTTAGTAATAATTTGTTCTCATTACCCCAAATATCTCTTGGTGGCAGGTTTCTTAATGTGTTTGCAATGCGTAGCTGCACTCATAGGGGACTGATGGATTTCCTTTCAGCTTGTCCACAGTCAGCTCCAGCTGAAATAATGTCTCACACAGAAGAAGACTTTCTTGTTTGTAGTGTATTTTATTTTAGCTGTTTCTGTAGATTTAGAATGATTCCTCTATGAGATGGACAGTGCATTGCAGGCATGTTACTTTATACTACGTTTGGTGAGCATAACCATGCTAACAGTATTGATCACACTTGATTTGGATAGTCCAGTGCTGATACTCAGTTTTCTATCAAGTGACTATGATGTGTGAATAAATTTTCATAATTGTGTGAAATGTAGTCTGGCATCACGGTTAGACTAAGGTCAAAGTTAGATTTACTTAGTGTGTTGTGTTGCACCAAATAGATACAAGTCACTTTGCTGAACATTTTGTCACGTTATAGTTAGTAGAAAATCAATACTGGACTATCCAAATGAAGTTTTATATGATCGCTGATCCTTATGGTGGTGGTGTGATAACAGAGCACGGAGGTGAGTGGGTTTGAATAAGTTCTAATCCGAGACTTTGGGCATCATACCTTTGAAACTATGAGTCACAGCTCCAGACAGCGTGGGATACAAGTTTTTTTTCTCCCAGTCGAATCAGCATCGTCAGTTTTAGGTTTTCATCTTTTGCACACATTCCTTTATCTTTTCTTGTGTGTATTCCTCATGTGATCAGCATATTAGCATATTTTCTAGCTAGTTTCGCATGCAAGTTTCATTTTTTCTCCTTCATGTCACTGCGGTGGCTACTCAGAGGCAACAAGGTGTTTCCCATGACCAACATTTTTGAGATGAACCAAGAAAACAAGGAGGACTGTTGTCTTTCTGGTTCTCTTGCATAGCTCTAATGCCACAGGGCTGGCAAGGTCATCTTCAAAATGTAATCCATCACATATTGCTATTGCCTTTTTAAAATTGCAAGCTAACCTAATTAATTGCTTGAACTCAGTAATACAATGTAATTACAGATTACTTTTGGATTTACCATTTCAATTTGAATCTGTTTTGTCTGCTAATTGGGTAGTTGTTACAGCCCGTGTTTAGGTCTTGGACCAGACTGAAAAAAACAAACTGTCTGAAGCTGTGCTCGTGGGTGAATTTGAGCTGGTCTTTTGGCATAGTGGTTCTCACCTTTTTTAGTGTCAAGGACCCCCAAATTGATATACATCAGTCCTTGGACCCGTATTCGATAAGATGTCGTCTCAGGGATCCCAGTCTGGTAAGATTTAGTTATTCTGTATCTGTCCGTCCTGTAGATTGGCAGATTAACAGTGACGAGTGTGAAGCCTTTGAACTGAATAGCCATTCTGATATATTCTAACTTCCCAAGGTTGAGAACCACTGCTTTAGAAGACAAAAAAAAACACATCACTTCTTTTGGGGCCTTGGGGTGAAATATTTTCTTCACGTCTCACTTGTTCTCTCTCCTCTGCTACCAATGATGGGCTTTATGGTCTCATCATTGTTTACTGCATTTCTCAAGACAGCTGTTAAGTCACAGGAATTGTTTGGATGATGATGATCACTGGCTTGAATGATTGGTTAAAAAAAAAAAAAAACACTGGAAAATCCCCAAGGGCAGTTTTGATTACTGTGGGTTTCTATTTGTCCTCTGAAATATTAATTTTATTCGTATATTTTGTATAATTTGTGTTAATAGCAGGTCTCATAAAAGGATAATTTCTGTGACAGTGAAAGGTTTCTTTGACATGAGAGTAGTCTCCGGGTGAAATCAGAATGGAGGATGTGTGTCATGCAGCAAAAATGTCGTCCCTTGCTAATGCTAAACAAATGGTAGTCATTCAGGCAGGCTCAGTATTCATGACCAGATGATCTCCTATAAATATGAATCCACACTTTGTTCTACGCTAAATAATAATGATTTTGCCCAAAAGAAGACACGTCATTCATGTAACGCCGTGACAGCAGTAATGGGTGGGCAATTTATTCAGCTCCGACAAGGGAGCGCTGAGAAAACAATGCACTGCATCCGGTACCATCCCACCGCCCCCTCACCCCCTCCCACGTCTGCTCTACAGAGAAGGCCATTGAGATGAGAGTGTCAAAAATCGACCACAC
>OMLB01049230.1:21739-40409 GCA_900302555.1 Myripristis jacobus | reverse complement strand
AAATCGACCACACAGCCCTGCACCCCCACCTGCTGGACATGAAGATCGGTCAGGGACGCTATGAGCATGGCTTCTTCCCCCGCCTGCAGTCGGACGTGCTCTCCACTGGGCCCACCAGCAACAAGTGACTCTTTCACATTATTTTCACGTCTGCTGTGATTCATAATATAGATTTTTTTTTTTTTTTAAATAAAGCATTGTTGACTCTGCCAGATTTCATCTTTTTTTTTTTAGATAGCAGTTTAAAGCCACTTTATTTGATGTTGTAGATGGGCGAAGAGGAGCGCTCCGGCCCAGTGGAGGAGGAAGGACAGGCAGAAGCAGCACGCTGAGCACCTTTATTTAGACAACGACCAGAGAGAGGTGAGACGCCTCCACAACGGCTTGTCCTTCATGGATTTTCTACTGTAGATGTTAGACTTTATTTGTGTGTGTTTGTTTTGGCTTTATTTTCTGCTTCACTCTCCATGCTTTTCTTGCCTCATTAACATGCTCCTTGAATCCTTTGTCATTCTGGATTGACTGAGCTTTTGTTGTCTTTGTTCATTTTCTATGTGCATGACTCATTCTCTCTTTGCCTTGTTTTGAATTTCTTCTTATCTTGTCCTCACTCTTTGTTTTTCTCTCCCTCACATGTATACACACACACACACTCACTCACACGGTTTTGGTCATTCTTTCTCTCTTTTCCCGGCCTGCCTCTCTCTCTCACTCACACACACACACACACATGCACACACACACACACACACACACGCACACACACACACGCTCACTCTCAGCATGTGGAGTGTTTGTTTCCGGAGCTGCAGCTCCTGATGTTTCTTGACTACTACTGGCTCTCCCAGTCCTTCAAGCCCTGTCTAAAGTCGGTGACTGTGGATGTGGTATGTGTCGGTGGTCAGTTGGCCTTCACATAGTGGCAACATGACCACTTCATAACTTACCAAGATACTGTAATTGAACACTCATAACTTTTGTTACCTAGATATAGGACTGGGCGATATGGACAAAATCGAATGTCACAATATTTTTGATGAAAAACCTCGACATTGTAGGGTGACTAGTGAGGCTTCAACAAAATATTTACACAAGGAGATTAGTGATAACCAGTCATTAGTGATGTGCATATGATGACCTATCAGTTATAGGAAGATAACAGAAAACTGTACCCCTTCACTGTTAAGTACCCATTAAAACCTGGAAGAAACAACACTTATACCATGACACGATATTACAATATTCAGAATCCCAGATGATGTCTAGTTTTGTATCATGATATCAATGCAATATTGAAATATTGCCCAGCCCTACCTAGTCATCCCCTTTACCTCCTTTGGACTGAGACCAGCCCCTGTAGTTGACCAGCAATTCATCCAGTGTGTGTAGTGACTGTTGTATTTGTGATGTGAGCCCACCTATGTGCTGAACCTTGAGTCACAAATTTTTTTTATTTTTATTTTCAGCTGCTTTTTTGGTCAGTTGTTTCCTAACTTCTTACTCTTTGCCCCGTACCAGAAGTACATCCAGGAGGCGAGGAACCTGGGCACGACCATCAGACAGCCCAAACTGTCCAACCTCTCACCTTCCGTCATCGCTCAGACTAACTGGAAATTTGTTGAAGGATTGCTAAAGGAGTGCAGGAACAAGGTTTGTCTATCAAAGTCCTTCAGATGTCCAGTTTTGCTTTGTTTGTTATGATCTCTTTGTTGTCACATCATTTTAATAGCAATGTCCTCTACACTTGGGCATGTAGCTAATGGTTTTTAATCAAAGTGCCTTAGAAAGACTGCAGCTGTAGAATAAACTTAAAGTTGAATGCTCACTGTTTTTGATTTACATTTATTCATTTTAGATCATTTTTGAAAACTAATGGTGGCAAACTAAGCCTGAATACAAGATGTTTTAGAGGGATTGTTCCCTGGCTGTGATTCAACATTTCCTCCTGTGGGTGTCTGGTGATTGACAGTAAGCAGACTGTAATAAAATCACAAAGGATGTCAGCAACTGGTGAAAAATGTTGTTTGGATTTTGGCACTTTGAGATACAATGAAATAACAATAAAACTCTGACAAAACCAAAGTAATGCTTCATGTTTACTGTGATGGATTATTAAGCTCAGGCAATTTTCAGGTGCATCACTGTTTTTCATATTGCGAATCAATGGCAGCGGGTGGCTTTTTCTGAATGCATGGAAATGAGCACTGATAACTCCAACTATGCTGATTGTGTGCAGACCAGGACTAATGTAAAGAAGAGGGCAACCTAGATGATTGGTGCAAACTTTGTCCAAATCATCAGTATTGTCATTTAAATTCCTAGATCACCAAAAGTGCAAGTAACAATGATGTATGTATGATTTGTGTGTTTCCCTGCAGACCAAGCGTATGCTGGTGGAGAAGATGGGTCGGGAGGCGGTGGAGCTGGGTCACGGGGAGGTCAGCATCACCGGCGTGGAGGAGAACACACTCATTGCCAGCCTCTGTGACCTGTTGGAGAGGATCTGGAGCCACGGGCTGCAGGTTAAACAG
Organism: Myripristis jacobus; assembly: GCA_900302555.1. NCBI lineage: Eukaryota > Metazoa > Chordata > Actinopteri > Holocentriformes > Holocentridae > Myripristis > Myripristis jacobus. Next base: position 37,878 of record OMLB01049230.1, on the reverse strand, counting down.
GTCAGGAGAAAAGTGAACATCACAGAAGCACAAGCATTTCAATGAGCCTCCCTCCCCGGCTTGTTTAATGGCACTAATGCATGTTTGCTTTGCTTCTTCAGGGTAAATCTGCCTTGTGGTCCCATCTGCTGCATTACCAGGAAAGTAAAGAGAAGAAGGATGCCACTCCAGGTGGATTAGGACCTCCAGGTGAGTGCTGAAATCAGTTCTCTGCTCCAAATTTCCCATACAACAAAACAATAAGCTCTGCTGCTGTAAAGCTTAGAATCAGACCTGTGAAGTGGTGTGGTGATGATGTGAAAATCTCACAGCTTAACATTTGTTTTTATCATTTTCAAGGGTTCATCCATGACACCGAAAGACGCAAATCGGATGGCGGCTCTGCTATGCCCCCTCTCAAAGTCTCTCTTATTCAGGACATGAGGTGAGGCTTTGACCCCAGGTCCTAATAAAGGGAGACAAAAGAAAGAATAATGTTTCAATATTTGATCTAGTCCAATGCAAATTTGCTTTAGGAAGGTATTAGTAGTACTTTGTATTATCAGTGTGTGCTTTCAAGCTGGTTTTCACCGCCGGAGGAAAACTTAGACTGCCCTCCAGTGGTAGATGATTGAATTACACCTACTTATAAATGACTGTGTAGTCCAGATCAGGGATTCTCAAAATGGGGTTCAGGGACCCACAGAAGTCCCAGAAGGGAATCTTGAAACAATGAGTAATTTTACCATAATTAAAATAATCCAAATTTTAAAAATGCATAAGAATGACTTTTTTAATTATATCTTTAACTCTCACCACTCCACCACTACCTCTTCACATACAGTTCAATACTCACTATTCACTCATCAGCACCACTATTTGGCAAGATCAAGTAAAGTGAATTAAGCAGATATAGATGCAGTGCAGCAATTACTTGATCTTGCCAAATAGTGGGCCTGCTTTGATGTATGAAAATTATATGTAATTTGTTGACAGTTGCTTATTAATGATTTATAAAGTGATTACAACGTAATTAATAATGTAATTATAAGTCATTCATAAAGCCGTGATAATGATCTAATGAGTCTCATTATAAAGTGGAACCCAATCATCAACAACAAGAATTTTTTAGTATTAGTCCCTAAGACAGAATCTTATCAAATTAGAGATCTGGGGCCTGATGTGTGTGTTTTATCAGGGCTAAAATATGAACCCCTGCCATATTAACAGTCACTTTATCATTAGTATTGAAGAAATGATGTACTGTAAGTGAACTACTCTTCCAGCTTCAGCTGCACAATATAAACATTTATTATGACTTGTGTCAGTATTCAGCTGAAATGTCAGCTTTGGGTGAAAATATTTGCCTTGCCCTTGCTTCGTATTTTTGTCCGACACAAACTTCTCACCATGCCTGATTTCAGGCACACAGCTCTTTTAGATTCGTAAAAAATCCTTGATTGAATACAAGGCACCCATTTTAGCTTGGGTAACTGTTCAAGCTCAGAAGATTTTTTTGCTTTAAACCCAGACATCACCTCACTTTTTGCTAGTCCAATATTGATAGAGAGATATGACCTTCAGCACACAAAACCCCACACAACCTATGCCTGTGTTTGTTTGTCAGTTTGCGTGTGTGTGTGATTGTGGCGTGCAACTGTTGCCATGCCATTGTCATGTCTGCCATGCCCAGCCAACAATCGGGAGTCATCACATGAAATGTCATTCCTTGTGTGGCGTGAAGGAGGCGCAGAGTGAAGCCATGTAACAGCACGTTACTTCCAGCCTAATTACCAGACCCCCCGTCGATGTAGCTAAGAAGCGAGGAAGGGTTAGCTCAGGGCACTAACACACAGCTGCACCCGCACTGACAGCTAGCCCCTCCTCCGCGCTCACTCATGTCCACGTCTGCCCCCCTGCACACAAACAAACTCTCACACGAAAGCAACCGTTTCTTCAGAGAACCTTTTTCCCTTATCGTATATTTTAACAACATAATTTCAGCAGATAGTAGTTATTTGTATTTGAAATTTTGAGCACAAACTTTTTTTTATTCTGGGGAAAAACGTTGCAAGCTGGCAGTAATATTCAGCGTAGTAGATGTTTTCCTCTGTTGCTATGGCGATAATGACTTGAGGAAAGTGGGTTAATTCGTGTGAGTGAGCGTGGAGGGGAGTAAAGGGTGGAGACAGGGAGGGGGATGGAGGGTAGCGATGTTGGAGGAGACATTAGGAGCAGCTCTTAGAGAGCAGACAATGCGTATGGCACAGGTGGAGTGGAAGGGAATGTGTCTGGACATGGGAGGCATGATACTGGCTTGGAGCGATGACACGGGACTGGCTGCAAACACGAGGGAGTCTGAGTGTAGGTCTGCTGAGGAATCCCAGGCTGCAGCACAAATACCTCTGCAGAGAAACAATGACATCGCTCTCTTTAGGCTTGGTAGTAACCATACTTGCCAACCTTGAGAGTCCAGAAATACAGAGATTCTCAAAAGCATGGTGGGGGCTAATTCATCAACTTTTATTTCTTGCATTCTGGTGACATTTTTATGTTCCCATATATACCGCACCTTTTGAAAATACTAATCACACATGCCTACAAGTGATTTAACTTCCCATATTTCCATGCATGTGGCAAATGGAAGATATTAAACAAAGTTGTTTTCCACTAATAAAAGATGCTTCTATCTGTAGCTTCCCAAGACTTTAAACAAAACCTAAAACGTATTTGCTCTGAATAAAATAATAGATGGAGTAGTCAATTCAGAAGCAGTAGTTGTGTTTTCAGTGATGCCAGTAAGTTGGCTGTGTAGACTGCATTTTTGGTGCAGTGTGTTTTATTGATGCAACAGCAGCGGTAGTATAGGTTTGGGATTTTGTGTTACTGTTTGCCACCGATGTAGTAAACAGGCAGTTTGTGATATAGTACCATCCTCCGGGTTGTCAAGGATGGTAGTGACTCCTTGATGTTCTTACATTGTTTCATAAAGATCCACTCATTGTTTTCCCACACTGATAATGAAGAAGATGCGGAGCGTATCTTTTGCATTTGTGTGTGTCACTTCCTCTGACCTCTCTGCCCTGTCAATGTATTTGCAGGCACATCCAGAACATAAGTGAGATCAAGACTGATGTGGGCAAGGCCAGGGCTTGGGTGCGCCTCTCCATGGAGAAGAAGCTGCTTTCCAGACACCTGAAGCAGCTGCTCTCAGACCACGAGCTGACAAAGTGAGCAAAACAACACTTTACCACCAGAAGATAAAAGCCTCTGTGTCATGGACAGTTTGAAGAGTGAATCTAGTCGCCTTACTTTCACCTTTGAGAGAGGAAATCACAGAGTCTCTTTTTTCTTATTTTGACCTTCTGTCTATTCAAGGACTCATCTGTACTTGTGGAGGAATGTCTCTCTCATATGAAATTAACATGACGTGTCTCTTCTGCCCATTTATAATACATTAACCCTTTTGAAATTGCACAGCATCATACTAAAGTCGACTGCAGCATGAATTATTCACAGGATTGTTCATAATTGATATTACTGTGGCAAACTGGGTCACACTCAGGTTGATTTCTAACTGCTTTTGCCACCTTACTTTGTCAATTTCTGTGTTGTTTAGCAAACAGTGTGCATATATTAATATCTGATCACCATTAATCACTGTGTCCACTATCATGTAGATGATGCTATTGAAGAATGTAAATTCATTGGGCACCTTTGCCATTTTAAAATAATAGAAAGCATGTAATCTTGTGGGTATCTTTAATAACGTTAATTTGAGCTCTAATGATTTTAAATTAAGTGATTTTTTTCAAACTGATTCTTCATAGAAAACTGTACAAGCGCTATGCTTTCCTGCGTTGTGATGATGAGAAAGAGCAGTTCCTCTACCACCTGCTATCCTTTAACGCTGTGGACTACTTCTGTTTCACCAATGTCTTCACCACCATCAGTGAGTGCTGCTCTGATGCCATTATCCAGAATTTAATATTGCAAACTATCGCAATATTCAATATTATTGCCCCCTCAAAAATGCTTTAAAAATCTATGCATCAGTGTATTTATAAAATTATGATTAATTATGAAAGCATTCTGATTTTAGAAAAATGTTGCAATATAAAAGTGAATCTTCTAAAGTAAATTTCCCTTGCATAGAAGAACTGCTTGTTTTTTCAAAGCCAGTAAATAAATGACACATATTGATGATGTCTCTCTTTATGTTTATGCCCTCGTTTTTTTTTTTTTTTTTTTTTTTAAACAATTCTACCACAAGCAGAAAAAGTATTTGTACACATAATAAGTCACATAGCCCTCACACTTCGAGCAGCGGTATAGGGAGTAATGTTGACAATATTACATATTCCTGCAAATATTGTGATGCTCGATATTATCAGATATCATCCTTTATCATTATTATTGTAAACTGCTATTTTAATTTATTTGTTATTTTACTGTATTTGTACAACCGTGTCACAACTTCCTCCGTCTGTCTTCCAGTGATCCCCTACCATGTGCTGGTTGTCTCCAGTAAGAAGCTGGGTGGCTCCATGTTCACAGCCAACCCTTGGGTGTGTGTTTCGGGGGAGCTGGCTGAGACCGGGGTGCTGCAGGTGCCCAGGAATACCCTGGAGATCACTTTTGAGGTTGGTGTGACCCTCGGATTTAAAGATACCTCCTGATGTCTTATTTACTCAATTTTATTTTTTGCCTCGGCCGATTACTCAAAGCTTGGCATTAAAATACACCCCCACCCTCTCAGTGCCAGAACCTGGGCAAGCTGACCACAGTGCAGATGGGACACGACAACACGGGGCTCTACGCAAAGTGGCTTGTGGAGTGTGTCATGGTCCGCAATGAGATCACAGGGCACACATACAAGTGAGTGTGCATTTTGAGAGAAATTAATCCGATGTCTCTTTGATGATGAGGTGCTCAAAAGGCAGAAAAATCACACTTTTTTCCCCTGATGTATGTGTATATATTTGCATGGCAGGTTCCCATGTGGCCGGTGGCTGGGGAAGGGAGTGGATGATGGCAGTCTAGAGAGGATCCTGGTGGGAGAGCTGATGACGCCCAGCACAGAGAATGATGACAGAATGTGCCGAACACCCCCGATGCAGCAGTCGCCAGGGATGATGAGGAGATTTGTTACCATCTCGCCAAACAGCAAACCAAGTGAGTCAGCTCTTCGGCGGCACATCCTCAGTTTAGCTGAGGAAAATATAATAATAATACTACTGTTGAAGACATTCTATTCAAGTGTAACACTTGTCAATGAATGGGATATTATCTCTGTCTCAAAAAAAGCCGGTAACTTTCTGAATGATCTCCTCAGAAATCTCCCTCTTAATCTTCAGTAAGAGCTTTATTGAAGAGTTACATTTTTTTTAAACTGAGACTACCCCCTAAAAAGACTCTGTGTACATCAGCAGAGCTCCAAGATTGCATGTTTCTCTCCCAGGTTAAGAGGTGCCACAATCTTTGAACCCAACTGAAACACTCAGTCAATGAAAAACGTTTTTTTCTCTGATGTTCAGCCCTGATGGTCTCTCATTACAACTACACTATGAGCATAAGCTAGAGTCCAATCCAAAGACGGTGATTTATTGGTTATTTATCATATTACATAGGCTCAGCTACACTGTGGTTAGGACTGCCCACCTAAAATGGAGAACATGACCAATATTATCACACTTATATAGGTTGCAAATTAGTGGGTGATTTGTTTACACCTCGGCTGATTGAAGCAAAAGCTGGTGCGTCATCTCAAAAGCAGAAAATAATCCCCAATTTGCAGATGTGTGTGCTCACTGATGTCAAACGAAACACATAAGAAAGAACTATTATAAGAACAATGACATATAGATGAGGCTTGACTGGTAATCTGGCTTTCTTCCTTCCTTCCTTCGGCTGTTATGGACTTACTGAGTCTCTCTTTTTTTCCTCCATCATGCAGAGTTAAACACAGGTCAGATCCAGGAGGGAGTGGGAGAGGCCATCAACGGCATTGTGAAGCACTTCCACAAGCCGGAGAAGGAGGTGAGAGACGGCAGTCTAGACAGGCCCCAACATGTAGTTCTATTATTCATCACAAATAAGGAAAAGCTGCGTTCTCCTCTGGTGGTCTCTGTGCCCTCAGTGACTGCTGGTTGTGTGGCAGAATTCAGATTATTAAAGTGCATTAAAGGAGAACAATGGCCAGTTTTTGGAAATTGATATCATTATTGATTTTTTTATTCTGACTCAGAGCAGTGCTTCAGTGTTATTCCTGTCCTCGGGGCTGCTGCCTGACCATTATAAAAAAAGTTGCTTTGTAAAACACTAATTTAATGCATTGCATGCATCCTGAGAAGTGTGACTTTTATAATCAAGATATCCCCTTCTTAGGGTTGATCTTTTTTCACTTATATATGGGAATTTCCCAGTTTGGGATCAATAAAGTAAATCTATCTATTCTGCCCTTGAATGGCTTAGATTTAAACTAAACCTCAAGGTCACAATCAGAGTGCATAAAATAAGTCTTAAAAATAACTTACTTTTTAGGGTATGTGGAGTGATATTGGCTATTGAAACTAGATACAGATTGTAGATTTTTTAACTCTGGCTGACAGCTTAGCAGTCAGTTCTGCTGCAGTTGGGTACAAAGTTTTTACAGAGAATTCCTCTTCACCCTTGCTTTAGATCTCTCCATCTTACATACACAACAAGATGGCTAGCATGGGGAAGAGTTAGATGCCGGCCTGCCTTCATGCTTTCTCACATGTTGATTGGGCCACCACCTCCATTGCATGACATCATAAATTAATCTGGCTCTCTCCTTAGTACCTTCACTACTCACCAGCAATTTAAATGCAGTTGCTTTGTGTCACACTGAGTTAATATTCAGGAGTTGCAGTTTTCCCCTGACAAGCCTTGCAGCCATGGCTACATGAGGAGTGACAGGTGGGACAGCTGCACCCTGTGCAGTCACAATGCTGCACACGGTGCCAGCCTCCTTGCCAGTCCTTTCCTGCCTGATACTGGAAAATAATTTCAGAAATTGAGTGAGGCTCCAAGAAACTGTTTTCAGGAATGTTGAATATATTTGAGTATGAATTCCAAAAATTGGCCTGTGTCCCATTTTGTCATTAGTGAGACAATAACAATGTTAATTGCACATTTAAATTACACAAATTGTGTCAATTGTAACTACATTCTGTTCTCTCCTTATTTTTTCTCTCCATAGAGAGGCAGTCTGACCCTTCTATTGTGTGGAGAGTACGGCCTTGTCTGGGCACTGGAGCAAGTGTTCCAGCACGGTTTCAAATCACCCCGACTCTTTAAGAATGTCTTCATCTGGGACTTCTTAGGTACAGAAGTAGAAATACTACCATCAACCCTTAAACACCTTTTCTTATTTCTTGCTAACAAATTGTTAATTAACGAATTGTGCATTCATTAATTTGTGACTGATGATCCATGGTTTATGATTGATCTGTTTTAACAGAAAAGTCACAAGTGTACTTTGAGAGTGCAGAGCAGCGAGAGGTGACTCTAGATGAGAATTGGCAAACCAGAGTGCGCCACTTCTGCCGCTTCATGCGAGCCATCAACAACACATCCAGGAACATCGGGAAGGACGGGAAGTTCCAGATGTTGGTCTGTCTTGGTGCAAGGTGGGCAGCACTCAGTAACAAAATAAGTGGGGGGCTTTTAGGCGGCAGCCTGGTACAGTGACGAGCTGGACTGTCCAGCTCCAGGCCATGTGATGTATGGGATCCTGAGGTTGTGACCTGGAGAGGGGTTAAGTGAAATTAATTTCTCCTTTCAGAATCCACAACATATCATTTTTATTCCTTTCCTGTAGTTCTTGCCTGTTACAGTGTACCCCACCCCTCCAGTGACTTCATGACCTCAGCCATCTTCAAAACTCTTCCTGAAAGAGTTTGTGTCAGAAAGTGATTTATGATTATCTCCACCAATCGCAGTTCCAGGGGCCTGGACAAGTTGTGCCAGCTGTCTGTGATCAGTTGCACAGATGAGACTCATTTTGACTGAGATTTCCATTAGTAGTGATAATCACACATCATTTTCTGGGATTACCTGCTTTAGAAATCGTTTTGAAAATGACCTACTGAAGACGGGCTTTAACAGTGTAATTTCCTGTGAGTGTGGGTGTGTGTGGGTGGTGCTTCTATTAATTACTCCTTTACTCAGCAGTGCCCTTTGCTGTTGAGTCATTGTAGAAATGATTTGTAACTACAGTCTAATGTGCTATGCCAGTTTTTAACTGCCATAGCTTAAGCTTTTTTATTGTGTTTTTATTGCCAGAATGTAGCATTGAATAACAACTGACATGACTGTAATTTTAACCGTTGAGCTTCATTATCAGCTGACTGACCTGTGTCCACTTCTCCTAGGGATCATTTGCTGCACCATTGGATCGCTCTGCTCGCAGACTGCCCAATCACCGCTCAGATGTATGAGGACATTGCTCTCATTAAGGACCATTCATTGGTAAATTCTCTGATCAGAGTGCTACAAACTCTGCAGGAGTTCAACATTACCCTAGAGGCTTCGCTTGTCAAAGGTGTTGGTATCTAAACCTGCCCAACTTCTAAACGATTGGACCTGACCAGGAAAATCACTGGGGACCACTCAAAAGAACTGAACATTTTTTATGCAGGAAGAGACTTGAACAAAGGACGTTTTCTGGCTTATATTAAAGCTACTGTTACATTTGCCATATATTAAGTGCAATGAGCCTTTCAAGATATGTTGTTATTTTTATCCTCAATGATGTTGCCATTAGATGTTAAAAATATGTTTTCTATTATGATCCATGATTTTCACATTATTGATGATAACCCACTTGTGCTATACTGTTTTATTGAAAGCTAAATATTTTCATTGTTATCATGAACTGCTGACAATGGCTATATTTAAGGGAAAACAAGTAACAAAAACTGTTAATATATTTTCAGAGAAGAACAGTATTATTTTGTTAAGTCTGTCAAGTTGCTTGCTCTGTTGTCTACTCAGATTCCAATGTCATAATGCAGAGCTTGAAGCAAATGATGTAGAAGTATGCTTTATAAGTATGTGTATGACAGGGGGTAGACATTTTTCTAGTGTGGGAGATGATTTCACCTGCATACATAAAACAGTTTCTTACATTTGGGCCATTCCCTGGGAAGCGTACGAGTATGCAAATCTTTTACAACGGAAGAACTTGAGCAGAGATGGGCTGCCTCTTGCATGACTGGAAGACTGTGTCGTTACTATGCCGGCGACAGACAACGCATTCAGTCGGACGAGGAAAATACCCCGAGTCATCGCTTCACGTTGTGGACACAGCTCCTCCTCAGAGCTCAACTCATCCTCTTGTGCAGAGTGGATCATAATGAAAGCCTTCATGTAAATACCTCAAACCAGTCCTTCTCCTCTGACCGCCATCCCATTCAGACCCCTTAACACTACATTTTGCTCTGCTCTCTCAACAAAAAAACTGCTAGCGTGCTCTCTGTAGACTCCTTGTGATCTCGGATCTCCTTAAGCCTGACACGGCCGTTGTAAAGAGCTGAGAGGAGCGCTCTTCCCCTCCCGAATTGTCATCATGGTTTCTGCTATGCAATATCCACATGAGAAAAGTTAACCCTTATAAACTATACTGTATATTGGGGAATCCCGAGGTCTAACTGGGCCCTCCTCCATTACCCATTAACCCTTCTGTGCAGGACAAGAGATTTGATAATAAGATGTGAAGGATGTCTTTCCTGTGCCAACAATGTCTGGATTGCTTGTGTTGTACTTGTCTATGTATGACCCTCATGAGCATCTTGGGAGATATATATTTTTGTTTTCCAATACTGTTGTACATTTATTGACATAGCTGTGTAATGTAGTGTTTACTAAGTGAGCAACAGTGTACAGTGTAAAAAAATATAAAGAATAAAGCATCAATAATGCATAAAAAGGAATTCGGTTGTATTAGTTTGTTGGTTGGCCTTTAAAACGTATAAAGGGCAGATTAAACAGATTATATTCTCTGCTGTGTATACTTTATTTGCCGATGCGCCCACCACAGTTGTCTTGAAAGAATGTAAACAAACTCATTCGCGCCATGTCAACTGGCTGTTTTTTCTTAAAGCCTTGGCCAGATGCATTATGGGACATTGAGTTTAAAGGGGGCGGTTAAATTAGCGGGCATCCCATAGAGCTCCTACGTTTCCCATCATGCAGCATTCCTAAGGAGGATGCCAGGGCGACGCGGATTGGCTGAAACCAGGTTCAAACTAAGCGGCTGCGGTCCTTATATGGTCTTTTTACGCTCAACTGTTTCATTCCGTCTTTTTATGCAAATGATATTCTAATGGTCAGCTGTATGCAGTAGTAAGGCATGCGCAGTGCGAGAAACGAAAACGGCGAAGATTCAAAGTTTTTGTTCAGTAAGTATACTCTTAATTCCCTCCCGTAGAATTTACATTTGCAAAATTGCTTTGATTTGTTTAGTGCGTGATGAGCGTGATCACGGTGTGGCACGGCGGCGGGCTGACGCGCGCGCCGTGGCGAGCTGGATGAGCGAGATTATTGCGCTCGACAATGGAATAACGTGGAAGTGAACGAGAGCGTGGCGTGGTAGCTAAGTTGGCTAACTAGCATGCTAGCTAACAACAATGAGCCATATTTGGCGCTCTAGCGGGCAAAAGTTTGAATTTAAAGGGAAGGACGGCTACATCGTAACCTTCCTTATTTTAACAAAGCGTAAATAAAACACTGAAATTAATTAAATAAACTAACGTGTGCGGTGTAGACACGTGTGTTGCAAATAAATCAGCGAATAGCCCGGTAGCTTTTTGTGTCTTGACTTCAGAAAGCGCTGCCCGCTTTTTGTTTCGAAGTCTCACTGACAACAAATCCGCCGCTGGGCTGGTCTGCGTTTAACTCCATTATTAACCAGCACGGTGGCTTTAATTTGTAGACATTGCAGCAAAGACGAAGGCAGGACAGGAGCGAGTAAAGCATGTAGTCGTGAAGTGTTTGACTGGAGGTTTTACTAACGCCAGCCGCTCAGTTTGTACAGCAAGTTGGCCAGACGCAGCGGTACTCGGCGGCGTCGCCTGTGAAGTTGGCCACGGCTCTTGATAGCCTTATAGTCCGACTATAAACTACAGCATTAATCACCATTTTTATAATTTTCACCTAACTTAAATGGTATTGCATCCGAGCGGTGTTATATCGTATACAGATTATGTTTATGGGCGTGTTGGTGTTTCCCGCGAGTAATATCACAGCATCGGCGTCCAGAGGAAAGCATCAGTGTTGTGTTATTGTGCCTTGCTCCCTCTCTCGTCGACTGTAATGTCGTTAAAGACTATTTAGTATATGGAATTTGCTCCAAATCCAGGTGCAAATAAATGGTTTGCTTGCTTGTGCGTGCGGTGAGGGACCGCCCCCCTCTCAGTAGTAGAAAGCATGACTGCAGCAGCTCTGCACATACAGCCACTGCTGGTTACGGCGACTGGAACAACTGCCCATCTGTGATTTTCCCATTTTTTTTCCTCCAGGGTTTTAACAAAAGAACACACAGAATATGTTTGGCTTTCACAAGTCAAAGATCTACAGAAGTAACGACGGCTGTTGCATCTGCAAGACCAAGTCCTCCAGCTCCCGCTTCACAGACAGCAGCCGATATGAAGAAACTTTCAGGCTGTGCTTTGGGTAAGGACTTGATTTATTGCATTCATGCGTTTGCATGGTTATCTTTCTGTGCTTATGTGTAAAGAAAGATCGTGCATTCAGTTTGTGCTCGTGTCTCATTTATTTCATGATGTGTGTGTGTGTTAAGTCTGTCGGAAGATCGAGTTGGCGACATCTGCAATGCCTGTGTGTTGTTGGTGAAACGATGGAAAAAGCTGCCAAATGGCTCCAAGAAGAACTGGAACCATGTAAGTATCCTCTGACCTCAGTGGTGACAAAAAGTTGAGTATTTAATCCATAAATCTGACACGGGATTTGTATGACATGGCGCAGGTTGTGGATGCCAGAGCAGGACCAGGCTTCAAGTTGACAAAACCGAAGAAGATCAAGAACAGTGATGGCAAGAAGAAAAGCAAGCTGAAGAAGCTTCATAAGTTTAAGAGACAAAGTAGGTTACAGTTTTGCTTTGATAGCTGACATTTGTGTGGTTTATGAGTATCTTTTTCTGGTGTCTTGAAGTCTGCACGAGTAAGATTTTGTTTTAATTCATGCAGAAGTACTTGTTTAGAATCCTCCCCTAAAAATATTAATACCACCTGTCATCATGGTCTTGCAAATACCTGTAATTTGGGTCTCTGTTGGCCTAAGGTTTTGGTGATGTTTCCTTTGTAGCCCACATTGAAGGAGCCTAGTTGAAAATTACTGTTTTGAGGCATCCTGGTGGCTCATTTGGCAAAGGCACATATCATGTAACCGCGTCATCCTAGGTTTAAATCCAGTCTAGAGCTTTTGCCCCCTATTACTCATGTGTCTTTACTTCAACATCTTTCATAGGCACAGACTGCAAAAACCTTACTGTATGTCTAATTTAAAGAAATCATCTGTATCGCCGATTATGGCAGATTCCATTGTACTCATAGTAATAATAATGCAATAAATAAAGAATGAATTTGAATGTATGCATAAATTGTAAGTGGCAGTCGGTTACTAATTTGCAGATTTAATCTGATCACAGCGTTTAGTTTGAAAGTTGTTTGATTTTTTTTTTTTCTCCTCCTAAGCAGACTCGGATGCTCACAGCACTACCTCCAGTATGTCTCCATCCCAGTCTCCCAGTTACAGCAACCAGTCGGATGACGGCTCAGACATCGAGTCCAAACAAAGACGCACTGCCCCCTCTGCCTTCTCCTTCCTTGACCGCTCCTACTGGAAAAGGCAAGCCACTGCTCTCCGTGAGCGGCGTTGTACTTGGGGCACAAAACAGAACCGTTTATTCACCTGTTTCTGCCTTATTTCTCATTTATTTATTTATTTATTTTCCCCCCCTGCAGGCAAAAGGTGTGCTGTGGGATTATCTATAAGGGACGGTTTGGGGAGGTGATCATTGACCCTCGACTTTTCAAGCCCTGCTGCAGCTCCAAGAAACCGAAGACACTGGTATCCACACAAGTGGCTACACACCATACCGACACACTTCCACCGCCACTCCCAGAAGACCTGAAAGAAACCTGGTGATTGTCTTTTGAAAACTCCCCTTAGAGTTATCCATGGCATCCACCTGGATTTGTCTCCAGTGGCAGACTTCCCGTATCCATTCCCCCTGTAGATCAGTGTATTTAGATGAGTCCACCCCCCTTGCTTACTATTCCTTTTTATATAGGTATATTTTTTCAATTTTGTATAGAATTGATTTTGTTTTCTTATTTTATTTTTTATTATTATTATTTTTTTTTTCACAAAACAAAAGAAAAAAAAAATAAAATGGGCATTAGTGTATTATTTATAGGAGGAGGAGGCAAAATTCTGTGTAGCCACTCCAGGCCACATAGAATTTCTGATTATGAATTGTTTTTGACTTTGAAACTTTTTTTGTATTAATTGATCAGCGTTTTGTACATATTTCTGACTTTTTTTCATACATATCAAGACTGTTATTTTTTTTCTTAATTTTCTTATGTTTGTGCTTTTGAAAGACACCAGCTATTACTGATACCAGCTTGTTTATGTTGGAGAGGCTCTTCAACATATTGCTGCAATGTTTTGTTTTGCCTGTGTGCTCCTTAAAATGTGCCAGCACGTGAATCTGTAGGATGTTAGTACATAAAGGGCTATTGGTGACAACAGGGATCATTTGTACATCTGTCCTATGAATTTTATGAGCTTTTTAAATGTGTGTGTGTGTATAGATGTGCATGCATAGTCTCTCCCACTCTCTTCACAATTCAACACAGACAAAACAGTACTGTAACCTCTAAACACTCCGTTTTAATTCACTCAGCTGATTGTGCTCCTCGACACTGATAGACGTGGTTAGGCCATGCATGCAGTACTTCCCTCTACCTTTTGAAATAACAAAGCAATTATTTATTTGTCATTGTACAGCCTTCCGTGAAATGAAAATGCATGTTGTAAAGCAGATGTTTTAAAATGGGATTTGTAAATACACAGCAGTGTTCTTGCTTGCGGCCCATCAGAACCTTCTTAACATGAACAGGAATAGCAAACCACTACTTGTGCACAGGAAGTTTTATGCGTTTAGTTATGGTAGTTCTGAAAGGTGCACACAGGACATTTGCTTTTGTGCGAAGCCAGTTTATATGTGTGTTCTCCAGGTTATATCACATTTATAGTCTCAGGCCCGTGTCATTTTTCTAAAGCCGTGCAAAACCCCAGCCTGTGTTCACAAGTCTGCATGAGAAACAAGTGTAAACTGCAGGGAAAGGCTTAGGCTTTGCATGGCATCCAGGTGAATGATAGTATTTCTTACCCATGCCAGTACTAATACAAAGCATAGATGAGGACTTTATACTGACTAGAAACAAGTAGTTAATTAACACATGACCAATGTTCTGCGTTTCCTCTACATTCTTGCCTCATTCTGTTACTGCACGTGTGATTGTGATTTGTTGTTGCTATGTTAATCTTCAGAAGCAATTCTCAAAGCTTAGACTATGCAGACATTTTGAATGTGAGAGGTGACTTAAATACCCTGGGGCTGTCTTCATTTTATTGTCATCACAGCCTCAGCTGATTCAACCAAATTGGCTTGCAAAGCATACATTATTCAGCAATAATTAGCATGTTCTTAAATCTCAATTCATCAATGTCAAGATAAAGTTTTTTTTTAACATTGTGTATCATTAAAATTATGCTCAGATGGCACGGTTACAGCCATGGTGCATACTGTCTCTCAAATTGATGCTGTGGTGACAACGGTGACCTTGTTTTTTTTTTGGCGGAACCCATCTCAAACATGTTTTGAGGGACAGTGCTCTATAATGTTGCTTAATATGTAAACTTTCTGCGGCAGGGTAGATGAATGCTGAACATTTTTTTTTATGATTCTTACTGTAAAAAGAATCGCTGCTTCCTTTTGAAATGGAAATTAAGCTTGTCTTTGTCCTTAGGGAGTTGCCATATTGTTTTTTGCGAGGTACATTTTGGGATATGGTGTGCCTTAAGAATTGCCTGTCCTTTTCCTTTTGAATCTCAATCTCCTGTAATTTATATTTATTTATTACAAAACATTTTTTTTTTAAACTGAAACTTAAAAATAACTGGTAGAGCCTTTCAGTTCGTTTTAATTTTGTGCACTTCCTTTGAACATTCGATGTAGATTTTTTTTATGCTTTTTTTGTATACTGTACCACAATGAGTAGTTCTGTACTGTAATAAAAACACAAAAACATTAATCTGCCTGTGGTCTTTTTTTGTCCACCGCTAGATGGCGCAAAAGGTTTACAGAGAAACATGTTTTGCAAACAGCCCAGTGGAGAGAGATCCACGTCTAGTTAAAGCCTTTTTGCTCATTTATTTTTGGATTATTTTCTTTGATTGCTACTGTTCCCAGAGCTGAACAAGGGCATGTCTTTGTTTTTATAAGAGCATCACCTCTTTAGTTCACTGGGCTACTGACAAAATATAGAAACTTACCCACTTTATTCACTCTGGTGCTGCTTGTTTTATACAAAATCAGATTACCACTGAGCACTGTGGTGAAACTGTTTAAGTAACCTATCATTACTTATTACCGACCTATTTGGGGATTTATTTATTTATTTTGGCATTCAAAGTACCTACTTTTAATGTCAAAATGAGGACTACGTGAAGGCCTAATTGCGACACAACTGAAGTCAACTTCTCTACTGAGGACAGTGAAGCACCATCAGGAGGCATCCATTACCTTTGTGTACAGAATTATTCAGTCGTTTTGTGATTTTTTTATTCTAAGTATATAACCCTCCAGGTTATTTAATAAAATAATGGTTAGACTATAAAACTGATAAGACTACGCTCTGGTCGGCCGGGTCACATTTGAAGTCGCGGACAAGGTGATCTCAACCAAAACAGTTCACGTATCAATGCGCAAACCAACGGTCACCGCTCGTGCCGGTGTTCTTGTGTCGCCTAGCAACCACTTTTGTTTAGCTAGTCTTGGAGAGCTACAACGGTAGGCGGAAAAATATAATTATTAATCCCTG
>OMLB01049230.1:0-12429 GCA_900302555.1 Myripristis jacobus | reverse complement strand
GGGGGGGGGGGGGCATGCTTTATACTCTTCTCTTTCTTTCTTTGCTTTCTATTTGTCACTAAACAAACCAAACTGGTAAAGTATCTCCTGTTTTGACTTGGCTGTGGTGGTGGGTCGAGACACAGGGTTGAGGTGTTTCATATTGTTTTATGAATGGTGGCCAAGACTGTTCTTTCCTTGATTTTAGTGTTTGTATGGTGAAAGGTGTAGGTGGACATTTAGTATTTGCATTTAGGTATGAATGCACGGTGTACTGGTAGGTATGTGATATGATATTGTACCCCCGAGACAGCTGTGGTATTGAGTGTTTCTCTCAGCAGAGAGCTGCGATCTGAACTGTGTGCGTCGTCGCTCAGAGAAGCGGCTCAGGAAAACCATCCGAACCCTGAGAAAGTCCATCAACCGGGAACAGTTCCACCTCCACTTTGCCGGATCGGACTACGAGCTGGCCAAGAGCCTGGGCCAGCCAGTAGACCTGCCAGGGCAGTGTGTGGCGGGACAGGTGCTGGTGGGCAGGAAGTGTGGTGAGTTGGCACTCTTTGCATTTACCCATGATTAGGACATTGACCATTCAGTCAGGCAGCATTTACACTGGAAATCTCAATGCTTTTCACCTCTCAGGCACTTCTGGTCCTGCTAACACACGGCAGTAATGGCTTTAACTAGTTCCTACACACAGACTAGTTTCATAGTCATGTCTTTAAGTAACTGAAGTAGTCCATGCCAGTGAGATATATTTAGACAAGTTGGTTTAATGATTGGATTTGGAGCAGGTGTTGGCCAGATGAGTGCCATATTTGGTTTTCAGACATGCTGTAATGAGCTTGCAGGGAAGAACAGAGAGACTGTTGTTGGCCCTCCAAGCTATGAGATCTTCCAGCATCTCTGCAGGATAAGAGTGTAACGTGACGGGTGATGGCAGGTTCCTGGGTAGCTGTTGCCTCTTAGTTGGGTTTTATATACAACCCATAATGGTGAAAACGTTCATGACGCATAATGGCACACTGTGCTGGTGGGCTGAAGGCTGGTATGTGTTTTCTCTGGCTGAGATGAGTGCGCGCCCCTTAGTTTTGGGCCTCAGTTCTCTGCCTGCTGCATGCTGTCTTAATATCAGTGTGAATAGAAAGGGAGGTATCACTGTTGAGATGTTGAAATATTTGAAATTGAACGGCCTTGTGTTTTATTTACCAAGAGAATTAATTGGCTAATCCTCATTCTGAACTACCATCCTGTCATGAAGGAAATCGGAGTAGATAATTTGAACAGAACCAACGAAGGGTGGAAAGTGTTTTCCTTCAGCCTTTCTAGGTCTTTGAACTTCTGCTGCTGGAGAACAATAAACTGTTCTATAGCTTTCTAGGAGATTATTTCACTTTGACTTTGAGACAAAATGCCTCTTAATGCAGAAATCATTTGCTCTGTCTCTAAACAGGTATATGTTTTTTTTCCCTTTGTGTCTAATTTACATGAAATACATTTCTTGTGCTGAGCTGATATGATATAAAATTCAACTGCTCCTGTTGGATGTTTTTATGCTTCAATAACAAGGTCTTAAGTATCTTGATTTCTTAACTCAGTATTCCCCCGCTGCACTTTCAGGTCAACATTAAGCAGTCTATTGGCCGTGGCAGGGGTGCAGACATGTAATTTGGGAGGGGGCCTGAAAGGCATTCTTAACCTCCAGCTCTTTAAAGGAGCTATATTTTTCCCTCCTCCCCCACCTCCCATTCGGGCTTAGCTCTGAGTGCAGTTTAGTCCTTTCAGTTTGCCCACTCCATTGAAAACCTCATCGGGGCTTGTTCTCACTGCGTCAGAAGGAGAGGAGACTAAAGCTGTCCCGCCATAACAACATAGCCGGTCGCACTCGGAGAAAAGCTGTGCTTTCCTTAATCTTTTGTGCATTCTTTAAAGCATTTCTCTCTCCTTCTCTGGTATATTACTGTTCAAGGTTGTATTAGCTTTTATACTACTCCAGCATATAATCTCTGCGTAAACACTTGGTGTGATTCATTTTTTTTAATTAGTAATGAAGGCATTTTTCCTTTCCCTTGATTGTGTTTTATTATTTCAATTCATTTTTAATAGACAAATAAAGACCTCAACTTGTCAGCTAGATTATTTGATAGTGTCTGTTTTGTTTTACCACGTGAAAAGTAAAACACAACTTTGGTAAAGCATAGCAGGTAAATGATCAAGAGATGCTGTGAAGCGAGCTCGTCCACTTGTTCCCATCTATTCGATAGTGATAGCCAACTTGTTTGCGTGTTTGTTTTAACATTGGAGATGTTTAGGAAGTGCTGTTGATTCAAGCTGGCAGTTTGAGTGCTGCGCCCCCCCTGCCCCCAGGCAGGGCCACTTTGCATGACCCCCAGCCACTAAACTGCTAAAGAGAATTGACTTCAGCCACACCATGGGAATCAATTAGCATCAGCTGTTTGGGCCTCTGCTTGATGGGCGCAAGAAGCGATTGGGCCAAGCAGAATGGGGGGATTCAGAAACCTGACCCCTTTTATTGGGTTCAGCTCCTTACCACTGTGATACCGTAGTGTTTTCCTATGTCATCAAGTAGGCAAAGACTGAGGACTTGAATAGAGGTGAAAGGTCTTTTAAACCTCTTTGGGGCCATCAATTCGAGGACTCTATAGAACAGGTTCTTTGCATTTGAAAGGCTTCAAGTTTTTTTTTTCTCTCACTCTCACTCTCTCTCTTCTCTCCCTCCTTCCCTCTGTCAAATAAAAGCTGTTAGAGGACAATGCAATGATGGCTCCTCATGGTCTTTCAGAATAAACAATAGGCTGCAAAAAATGAACTGCTCTTGAGAGAATTACATTTTCTTTCTTTGAAGGAAAATCTAACAATTTGCTGAGCCACATATAATGGATCTACGTTAAAGCTTTTGTGTGTCAACTTTTTAGAAAAAGTGGCTCTCTGCTGAGAGGCAAATCTTTAAGGCTACTACCGAGGCACTTTTTGGACTAAAGGCCTGAGGGTCTAATTGATTCATTCTGTTGTGAGATCAGCTAGTTTTCAAGTCATGAAGTTCTGAACACCAGCAGACAGACACAGTAATTCCCAAATTAATTACAGGCATCACTCTAGATGGTAGGAACCAAAGCAAAATGGTGCTGATCCCTTTAATCAAGTCTGTGCACTCTTCTGAGATAAGTGGCAAATAATCCCTTTGATTTGCTTGTGTGTGCTTTTGCAAGAGGTGCGGGTGCTTATGATAGCATTAAGAGCTCTTCCCTGATGCACAGTCTTGCTGTATGAAGTATTAGCTCTTCTCTGATGTGGGACACAAAGGCAGCTGTGGAGAGGCTTCCTGCTTCTTATATGTCTGAATTTTTTTTTGCATACATAGCTGCAACAGGTTTAAGTGAGTTTTAACTGCTTAACACTGCATTTCCTATTGTGTGTATGTGTGTGTATATTTGTGTCTCTTCTGTTTGTGTGTGTTCTGTCTGTATTTGCGATGCACAACTTCCTGTGTAAATGTGGCTATATGTGCAAAGGGCCGATGCTTCGTTGTTGGTGTCCCTAAAGAAAGGTTTTTGGTCCTTGTCTGATCCATGCCATTTAGTGACAGTGTTTATTGGTACCGTATTGCTTAGTAATGCTACAGTAGTAATGTTACACTAATGTTACTACTTTTCCCAGTAATGTACTAGTGGGGGGAAGGAGGGGGTTCCTTGGAGGTTCTCCAACAGCTTAGATTTTACTGAGTGAAAGCATGGCAAATCAGGTAGCAAGACTACTAGCTGATTACACTGTAGTGACTTGACAATATGGTGTTGGAAAAGATAATTAAGCTACATACAATGAGAAATTATTTAATGGGGCGACTATGGTCTGTGATGGTGGCTAAAATTCCACCTGCATTCAACCATTTTATTTTCCCCAAGGCTGGATTTTTTTAAATGTTTGGTCGTACCACTGGCTACCATGCATTGAAATTATTCCATTAATTAATTGCATTGAATAAACAACTACTGCAGCGGTGCCAATATATAGATGAAAGCCACACTTTAGACAGACGTTGTGTGTGCACCACATAACTGTCCTGCCTGATTCACGGGGTCTTAATTCTCACTTTCAAAATTAGTCCAGCATCATAAAAATGCTACCTGCGTCAGTTACACTGCAATTAATCACACCGCAATTAATTTAATCAATGTGTCTCTCGTGATGTTTGTGACTAGTTAGCTACTAGAAGCTGTGGTATCTATCAAGGTTGTGGTAAACATTCACAGGATGAATGTAATAATAATTTACTACCGGTTGTATCTACAAAATTTTATAAGAGATTATATAATGTGTCAGTAAACACATGTTCTTTTATGTCAGTGCTTACAGCTCGTTATCTAGGTTGTCTCATTGATATTTAAAAGTTATCTAAATCCCTCTGATTGACCTTGAGCCTAAAGCACACAATAATCGATCAGCTGTCATAATAACTGAAATCATTTATGCTTCATCTTGTTTACTAAAATCTATTCACATTAACCTGCCGAAGTATTTAAAACTCCTCTGACGCTGGGCTGGCAGCAGTTGGCTGATTGGTCAGCAGTTGATCAGGCAGATTTGTAAGGGACCCATGTGTTATACAGTTACTCAGACACAGACAGAGATGTAATAAGTCTAAAGGGAAAACAGGAAAATAAAATCACAGTCTTCCGGCCTTTAATTGTTTGCATAAGGTCAAATCACAATTGTAATTTTCATTTTATTAATAACAAAAAGTTTTACATCATCTGTCAGCTGCCATTCCTTTTTTCTTCCCCTACGTTATCAGACATGTTAAAACCCTCATGTTTAGAAATTCATTTAGAAATCAGAAACTTCTGACAAGTTAACAGAGAGCATTTGCCCGTTTCCTCTTTTGAGTCCGTCCTGCATGCATGCACAAACGCTGCGCCGCTGCACAATTACTGTTTCTGTTTGAACACACATGAGAGGCAGCAGATGAAGTCTGGGCTGCCTCTCTTGTTTGAAGACTCCGGCTTGATGATTGTTCAGGTTTAATGGTCTTGTCGTGCAACTGAGCTGCAATATTTGTAGTGTAGATCTACAGTGCGGTTAGGACTGTTTCATTATGTGTAGCTGGAGGGCCGACTTCTGTAGTTGTTCATTCATGTCTGTGTTTTACGTTGTCTGTCTCACCTGTCTTGGTTTTTGTAGTCGGTTGTTACTACTTCAAATTGATCTGTCTAAAAAATTAACACAAACCCACTTAATATTTATTTTGACCATAACACCCTTTACAGTCTTTAGCTTTTATTAATTTTTTCCGTCTTAAATTTCATTTATTTTTTATCACTATCACATCATTTATTACTCTTTGGCTTTACTTGTCTTTATGCTTTTTATTGATTTTTCTTTTCAATTTTATCACTCTTTATTCTGAAGGACGTTGTTGATGTATTTTGAACAGTGCTCTGTAAATTAAGATAATTGTTATTATTACCAGTGCAGACACATCATTTAGTTTTAGGTTTTAGGTTGCTTACTTCATTCCTTATTTTGGTGCACTGTCCTGAGCCGAGTTTTGCTCTGTGTAGAGGCAGGGATGCACATGTGTGAATCATTTAGGTGATTCTTAATCTAATTTGGTCTCACTCCACCACCCTCTGTTAGTGAGCTGCACCGCTGGGACGTACTATGACGGCGACCAGGGAAGGTGTGTCCTGTGCCCGGCGGGAACGTATCAAGACGAGGAGGGGCAGATGTCCTGTGAGCTCTGTCCTGGGCCTGAGGGGAGATCGAACTCCAAGGTGGTGGGGGCTCGAAACATCTCAGAGTGTGGAGGTAAGAAAAGTGCCGTTATAAGCTGAAGTCAACAGATGCAGGCTATGAATAATCAGAGTGATGGCACCCTTTATTTGGGTTATTTTTCAGGCTTTGCCGTGCGTAGCGACGAGAATGATGGCAAAGATTAGGAGATGACGTGACAATTGTTTTTAGCAGGACTGAAAAACATCATAATGTTGCAAGTACTTTTTTTTTTTTGTACCTCAGCACTGTGAGGCACCAGGAGGCCCGAGCTGACCACGTGAAAGCTCAGTTTACAGTTGAACAGAAACACAGCTTGTACAGGAAGACCTGAACAAGTCAAAACAGCAGCTGTAAGCAACAGGGATTTATCCAACCAAATATTATGAGCATTACGATTTTTAAAATAAAGCAGATAGTCTATATCAGCATAATCAGTACACAGACTTTAGCTTCCACTCCAAAAAACAGTGTGACGGATAGGTCTAGCAAGCAGGTCCACCAGTAACCGAGAAAAAGAAGAATTGGAAACTGCTTTATATACAGATTGAAAATATTTCTTCTTTTTTTATTTTTCTTAGGTATTTTTAGGTATTGCTAATCTTTTCCCAAAGCAAGAAGTCATATTTTAAAACTCCTGTGTCATTTTTCCTACCTTTTATCCAGCGATTGGTTTCTATTCATTCCACTGTGATATGAAAATGAACTTTCAGATACTTCAATCTTCCTTCACACCAGTATGCCATCACTGTGATAAAGTGATCCACATTAGTTTTCCTAAAAGCAGCAGCACTGTTGTGTTTTGATGACTTGAAATTGGGTGGAGTGAAATGGCTCCTCTGCCAGAAAATAGTCCCCAGAGAAACCTTTGTTTTACACAGACAATCAGTTCTGCAGTTTATGAATGTTGATGACTTTGTCAGCCAAGACGCAGAACATTAGAGGATGGGTATTTCAACTAAAAATTCAAATTTGAAAAACAGGGGAATTTTTTTTTATATGTTGTGAAATCTTTAGTGCCCCAGCATGATTTGCAGAATGGTTTGTTGACATGTAAATTGTGGGTAAATTGGTATAAATGGGCCAAACATTCAAAATCACTGGTATGGTCCTTTAATGTAGGACTGTGTTTAGAGTGCCCTGTCTAAATGTAATGTGCATATAAACTGTAACACAGGTATTCAGATCAGTACATGGCTGTACAATAGCTTGTATCAAGGTCCAAGATCTTTTTCTCACAACTCACAAAAAACAATTATTTAAAGTTGCTCCCTAAGCCATTCCCACATACCCATTACCATTAAATGGCAACAGTGCACACCCACATTTCAAATAAAAAAAACACCATAAGTAGTTATGATGGTCCATTTGTATGCAATGCAGTGGGTGTGAGTCACCTTTGTTCACCTCTGGATAACAGATCCAGTCGTAATCACAGTGCGAGGATATACAAAAAAAAAAAATATATATATATCCATGAA
Organism: Myripristis jacobus; assembly: GCA_900302555.1. Taxonomy (NCBI): domain Eukaryota; kingdom Metazoa; phylum Chordata; class Actinopteri; order Holocentriformes; family Holocentridae; genus Myripristis; species Myripristis jacobus. Next base: position 5,179 of record OMLB01049230.1, on the reverse strand, counting down.
AGAGCACAGAAAGGTTCTCCTTGATGGTCTGATATGCTAAAAAGTTATCTTTAAATGAGCCTTTTAGAATTTCATCCTGTTATGAATATGAACCACACAGGAAGTAATGCTCTCCCGATAAGGATCTCCCTGGCAGATGTTCTGCTTTGTATAAAGTCAAAGAAGCCTGGGCTTAGACGTTAAAGATGTATTTGAATTCAAAAGGCATACCCTGGCCATTCCCAGTCCTGAATGAAAGGAAAACGAGCCACCATGTTTTGGTCTCCTCCACTGCTGTTATCGCGGCCGCAAAGTGACTGCAATGTCCCAGATCCCATCTCCTGCTTCGCTCAGTGACAGACTAAACAACAAGAGCTATCAGCAGACTCCCCCAGTTTGTGTAAGTCACTCAGGAGATATGTGAAAGGTGGTTCAGTTGCAGATAAAACACATTACATCACTCCATTAGCATTTAAGGAGCTTAAGGTTTGCTAATCGCTCTTATCTTAATGGTAAGGGAGTGTATTTTCTCTTACTGGGCAAGAACTGGGATGTCATGGGAAATGGTGAAGCCATGAAAAATGAATTCAAGGCAAATGGTGCATCTCCATAGGGCGCTCCAGGGAGATGATGCAGGCCAAAAAGTTTCCCAAAATGATGCCCTCTGTAACATCATGTAACAACATCTCTGACATTTTTACTACCTGTGTGATATCTCCTGTGGATTTATGAGCATATCAGTTAGACTGGCATCTGCTAGGCATGCTAGGGTTGGCACACTTGGGGTTTTCCAAGGTGCACACACACAAAGTTGTATTAGTTTCAGTAAACCAGTAGTTTCACAAAAACACGCAATGCTGCAGTGTTGATCAAATCTGGGACTCCAATAAAACCTCATCGCTGCTTTCAAGTGTGATCAACTGCTGCTCTTTAGCTGGCACCTTTCAACTCAAAAAGTTCTTATTTCCCTTTGCTCTGATCCTCTTACCATAGATTGGCTTTGCCTTCACCTGTTTGGAGTCTTTAAAACTCTAACTGTAGCAAATGTTTTTGTGTGCTCAGGTCAGTGCTCCCCAGGTCAGTACTCTCACGATGGCTTCATCCCCTGCCTGCCCTGTGTGCTGGGAACCTACCAGCCAGAAGTGGGCCGCACCTCCTGTTTCCCTTGCGGAGGGAACCTGGTCACGAAACACACGGGTGCTGTCTCCTTTCAGGAGTGTGAGACTAAAGGTGAGGGGCTCATCTTTCATGTTGTTGTCCTAGGATTAGAGCACCGTAACTCCATTTTTTTATGATTTAAAATAAATGGAAGAATTACATTGTCCTGCATGAACATATAAAAATGCATTGGATAAACTTAAAAATGCATAGTTGTTAAAGTAAAAACAAGCCTACTTTGTGCCTGAGTTCCTCCAAAGCTGACATTCTGGAGAGATGAGGTTTTCACCTGCAAACAGCATCATGTTGTTGTACAGTTTGACATTCTCAAGCATATTAAGAGGAGCTCTCCTGCCCTCTGCAGCGGTTTCATTGAACTCTAGACTAACTCCCTGTAACCTCTCTTTTTGACTCCTGCAGTCCAGTGCTCTCCCGGTCATTACTACAACACCAGTACACACCGCTGTATCCGCTGTCCCATGGGCACTTATCAAGTGGAGTTTGGCCAGAACTACTGCATAGCCTGCCCTGGAAATACCACCACTGACTTCGATGGCTCCACTAACATCATGCAGTGTAAAAGTATGTATGTTTGTTCGTAAAACAAGACTGTTTCTGAGTGCATGCTGCTTGTATTACATGCAGCAAATCATGTGTAGCAGCGACACAATGCACTTAATCCAACTCATTCCCAGTGCATTTTCACTTGTTTCAGAAATTGTTCTGGATAATATAAATATGTCAAAACAAAGCAGAACAAGGCAGCAAGTTGGTTGCATTGGAAACAGTGACACACAGATCTCTATTCACTTGTTTTAAGGAAAACAGCATTTTAGCGCCGAATATGAGACTTAAGACTAGCTAGGATGGTGATTTTTTTTTTGGTAGTGTAGTTTAGTGAAATGAAACCAGATTGTTCTGTGCCACATTCTCTATTTCTGGTCTTTATAATTAGCAATGCTTCACCAAGAATGTGTAAACTATTTGACACGGTTCTGTCACTTCACAGACCGGCAGTGTGGAGGAGAGCTGGGAGATTTTACCGGCTACATTGAGTCACCCAACTACCCAGGGAACTACCCGGCTAATATCGAGTGCACCTGGACCATCAACCCCCCGCCCAAACGCAGGATCCTCATTGTCGTCCCAGAAATCTACCTCCCTATCGAGGATGAGTGTGGAGACTACCTAGTCATGAGAAAAAGCTGTGAGTCTTAAGTGCTGCTGATGTGATTTCACCACAGGTGGCCAGATTGGTGTCATAAATGTCTGTTGAAATGAAAGCTGTTGTCAGGGTTGCCAGGGAGAACTATATAATGTGTCGGAGGCTGATCCTTTGCGCCCGTATCCTCATTTGACAGCTCTCTCCAACTCCGTGACCACTTACGAGACTTGTCAGACATACGAACGTCCCATCGCTTTCACCTCCCGGTCCAAGAGGCTGTGGATACAGTTCAAATCCAACGAGGGAAACAGTGGGAAAGGCTTCCAGGTTCCATATGTTACCTATGATGGTGAGACAGAAATGTGACTACTTGCAGCATGTAATACAATAATGTTTCTGCCCTCAACTCTATTTAATAAATTCCAAGGAATCTTTTCCCTGAAGGATTTTTTGTTTGTTTGTTTCAGAGGACTACCAAGAATTAATAGAAGATATCGTCAGAGATGGAAGATTATATGCATCAGAGAATCACCAGGAAATTCTTAAGGTAATTAACTCTTGTGTTCAAAAACATTGGCATGCTATCGCAAAAAATGTTCCCTACAGTATGAAACGGTGCCCTGTACCTTTAGTTTTAATGTCATATTTGCACACATATTTTCCAAATACAGGCTGTTGTTGAGGGCATGCCTGCTGCAGGGTATGCCAATCAGTACAAAGTTAGTTAAGTAGATCAAAACATTTAATTAGCATGTTGTTAAAAAAGTTCATCATCTAGCCCGCCCAATACAAAACCACACTTGGTAATGATAGAGGTGTCAGAATTTCCATCAATTTACCCAGGAAACTGCAATTCCACTCATTTTCATCCTATATGAGTGTAGTGCCCTCTTTTGGAGATATGTAGAAATGCAGGTTACATACAACATGGCTTTCCTTTTAATTCATGTAATGCGTTTCCCATCAGGACAAGAAGCTCATGAAGGCCTTGTTTGATGTCCTGGCCCACCCACAGAACTTCTTCAACTACACAGCACAGGAGTCAAGAGAAATGTTCCCCAAATCCTTCATCCGATTCCTGCGCTCCAAAGTCCTGAGATTCCTGCGCCCGTAGGATACACGGTGATCCTCCTCTACTTGCTTTGTGGATGTTTCATTAAAAGCTTAGACAAGATGCCAGCATCAGTTCTCTCCACTGACCAGTTGAAGAGCTCTCGATAGTTATCCTGTTCTCACATGGACCGACACCACAGTGGCCTACAGAGCTGATCCTAAAGAGAAAGCAGACAAGCCAAGCATGCAGACTTTTTTTAAGTGGACTTACCTGGACGTTTGAGATACAAAGAAAGATTTGTTCTAAAAATGCTCTGGAGCGCAGACGTGTGTGCTGCCTCAGACAGCCGGTAGGGTTTCTTTTTCCAGCTGTTCCATTTGTTTGGAAATATGTTTAAATGCAAGTTTGCAGTGACTTCATAACCTCCTCTCCACCTCCGGATTAAAATCCAATGTGCTAGCTTGCTCTTTATTTTATTATTTTTTATTTTTTTATTGTTTGGGTAAAGCTGAAGAGATTTGAAAAGTCTTTATTTTCACAATAGTAAAACGGTAAGCATCTGTTTGAATATTGCTAAATACATATTCAAATCACAGCATAATGAGAATGTTGCTAATAGCATGGTGATAAGACACAAGTATTGTAGCTAACTGAGATATATACTGAATGTCAGCAATATATAGAGTGTGTATGTAGTCATAACATAGGCTACTGTCTCACAGGTAGAGTTGAATTGTTGACAGAAATACTGCTAAATATAAGAAACAAAATATAGCACATACGTGACCTTTTCTTGGGAACATTATAGCACTGCAAAATATGTAGTGACACCACAAAAGCAATTATTCTTATGAATGTTTTGTATATGATGTAAAAAGTTGTAGGTGAAATGCTCATGCATTGTAGCAAATAAATCCAGCCCATGTTCATTTTGTGATGTTTCGAGGTGACCAGGAAAACATTTCGCCTTCTACAAAAACCGCGTGTTGGCTTTTAGGGTGTTTGTTAAACATCATCGCTGTATCAAAAGGTCAGCGCCAACACCTTTCACTATGAACCAGCAGCAACCAAAGACAACTCTTCACTCTGCAGACGCTCACACACTCGAGCATCGTGGAGCAATGTGATTTGAGATGTGGAGTGATGAGAGGAGAGAGAAAAGAAAGACATGATCGGATATGAAATGCAGGTTTTGTAAAAAAAAAAAAAAAAAAAAAAAAAAAGACAGAAAAGAAGACAGAAAAAAGAAAAATTGAAATAGAATTACTCTGTTCACTTGTCTTAGATAATAAATGTATGTATATTTTTTATCATTTTGTACATCTAACATGCTGTAAATAAAGATAGTAAACTTATTTGTGCAGTTTGTTTAATTGTAAATTAGGCAAACACACACACACACACACACACACAGACTTATTTGGATGCAAAATGCTACAATAACATGAGGTTTCCCTGCAGAAAGCTTACTTTACGTTGTTGGTACAGTACAGGCCAAAAGTTTGGACACACCTTCTCATTCAATGCGTTTTCTTTATTTTCATGACTATTTACATTGTAGATTCTCACTGAAGGCATCAAAACTATGAATGAACACGTGGAGTTATGTACTTACCAAAAAAAGGTGAAATAACTGAAAACATGTTTTATATTCTAGTTTCTTCAAAATAGCCACCCTTGGCTCTGATTACTGCTTTGCACACTCTTGGCATTCTCTCCATGAGCTTCAAGAGGTAGTCACCTGAAATGGTTTTCACTTCACAGGTGTGCCTTATCAGGGTTAATTAGTGGAATTTCTTGCTTTATCAATGGGGTTGGGACCA
>OMLB01049222.1:3065-13633 GCA_900302555.1 Myripristis jacobus | reverse complement strand
AGAAATATTTATTAATTACATAAATTTAAATACAAATTATTTTCTCACTTAATAATCCTTATGAAATAAAATTAAAAATTAAAAAATAAAAACACCCTACTGTCCGTACTGGATGCTGGACAGTTGGAAACAGTGAGTAGCTTACCTCAGCCTGCATGTAAGTTACAGATAGTATTAAAATTATCCAGTTTGATACATTCATTTAGATTGAATTATGGCTGTCAAATGACATCTGTAGATACAGACTTTATTATTCCCATCATGAAGGTCAATTATTTGAGAAGCTTACACACACACACACACACACACACACACACACTTAGCTAGAAAGCTAGACTTCAAAGACTTGATCAATGACTTTGCTAGCCAGAAGGCTCGGCGCTGGGCTCTTGGTGAGTCAGGCTGAACAAGGGCCAGTTGTCAAATGGCATGGCTATATGGAGATGGATGGATGGAGAAATTCCATTTTACATGTCAACTTTATTTTCTTGTGTGCAGTTAAGTTCAACAATCTGCTGTTTTCACTGTTTTAAGATGATGCTTTAATTTATTTTGATTGAAAAGTTAATATATATTTAAGTTTGTTTGTTTTTCTTTTTTTTAAATCTTTCATAAATGTTAAGAGAGTTTTCCATTTGGAGAGTTTACAATAAGAATACACTGAGACTGTAAAAGATGGACTTGAGCACATTTTCATGGTGGCTTTTAATCTTGCATCAAATAGTGAACTGCATACTGTATGCAGACTTGCATGTACAAATCACCTGCAGTAAATACTGTGCTTGCACTATTATTGAAGTACAAAAAGCAAGACAGTTGAAAGCCTTTCATTTGAGTTATGTAAAGCTTTTGATGGGACACTTAGGTCCTGGAGATGTGGTGACAATCGCTGCGCCAAGGGGGCCCAATTGATTTTTTTTTTCATGGGGCCCAAAATTCCTGGCGGAACCCCTGATGGTCACTCTTGTTGTACATGGCATGTCAGGTCTGTAGACCTTCACAAATTTACCACAAGTTTCCTGAACATCCACTCAGCATGGTCTGAGATATTACATGAGACATTGTCAAATAAATTAAGGCACAAACAAAAGCAAGGACAAGTGGTCCACTGCTGGTTTTTATCTCCATGGTTAATCGAATCTGCAAATAACTAAATATTGGCAGCCATCATCTCATCAGTCCTACCTGTGCATCCAGCCTGCCAGGTTCAGTGCCTGGGGTTGTGGCAGCTGTGCTGGGGGTGGTGGCTGTGGAGCTGCTCTGCTCCAGGTCAGTCAGATCCTCTCTTGAGGTGGCCTTGGAGCAGGTGTCCAGGCCACTGTCTGTGGTAGCAGGGCTGGAGATGGATGAGCCTGTGCTGTCTGAAGCTGCCAAGCTTGAGCTGGAGGAGCCGTGCTCAATGAAAGGGACGCCACCTGATGGGAAAGACGCTTAGAGCTAGACTTGACCGTTGTGTTTATCTACTAGTATATAGGAACAATAGTGGCCTTTTATAAACGTTAGAGCTTGGCCAATCAGTGTTGGCAACATCAAAGATGACAGAGGGGCCTTCCTGACCATGGATCATTTAAGTCAATGCATCCATCTAGCCCTGTTTCCAAAGTGGTATCTCAATGCTACATAAGTATTCATGAATATTTATATCTCTGAAACATCAGGTTGGGCTACTGCCACCGCAGATTCTGGGTTTAAACACAGTAACCATTTATTTAAATCTTTTCAGATGTGCTGTATACATTCATGACCACAAGTGGAAGAACCCATTGATTTTGGTGACCCCCTGACCTTTTCCCTACAGTTTCACCATCAGGCCAAACTTTAAATCTGTGAATGTGATTTATTATTAGATAAATTTAGTTAAATTTAGTTTTGTAGGCTCAAAGTAACAGTACATCATTCTGGATTCATCTTTCTGGGATATCCCTTGCTGTCATTCACCAATAGCAAATCTATTTCATTATTATTATTATTATTATCGTTTTTGTAACATTTGTCTTACCAAGGGAAGTGTGAGAATTGTACTATACAGTTTCAGTGGTGATATTCTGTAAAACCTGCAGTGAAACCTGCCTGACCCTGCTTTGAAGAGCTTTGAACCCATGTCCATGAACCTTGAACTTTGAATCCATTAGTTTTTAAGAGTTTTAAGGCAATTCACACCTACCACTATTGCAGTGGCCAAATCAAAATCAAATCAAACATTTGCTCAAAACATTTTCAACTTGCAGTGGCCAAATCAAAATCAAATCAAAAATTTGCTCAAAAAATTTTCAACTTGGAGTCATATATCATAATCATCCTAACTTGGAGTCAAGTCCATAAATCTTGTTTCTTCAACTAAATATAGTTCCAAGCAGTCTGTGAAAGTAACATTCTGGACACTAAACTAATTCTCCAGGAAAACTAGCATTAGTGAGTGTGTCATTTGATTCCAGATCCACTCTTTAAGAGTTTAAAGAAAATTAACAGATGTAAAAGTTTATGCCAGGTTCTAACAACTCAATGCAGAGTTACACTGAGTTGATGTTTTCGTGAGTGTCTCACCAGATAGGTTGTTGTTGCTCAGGGTGGTGGACTGGGATGGTTCCATCTGACCAGAAGGACTTCTCACTATGTGACGAGGTGGCCTCGGGGAGCGTTTCTGCTTCTTCCATTTGGATGACTCACTCATCCCGCCGGCACGCATCTTCAACTGGAGGCAATAGAAGAAAGCAACAGGAGATCACTAAGCGAGATGACTCCCAAGATGGTGTTACATGGTGATGCCGGGCCAGATTTACTGAATAACGCCATGATCAGATAGGAGGCTTTCTTCTCTTAGTCGGAGAACTACTAAATTAGTATTAGCAAGCTAGCCAAAAGAAACAAAGGGGACAATGTTTGTATGAAGGACAAGAGAATGCTAGCAATCGCTTTACTTGCTCTTGAAGAGAATAAGGAGCAATTTCTGAAACACAGAGTATAGATTAAGTTAATGTTACACACTAGGAGGTTGTGTACTTCCTTCCAGGCAACACATTTTTATATGTCAGACATGGATAAAATACATGGCACAGCTCAAATTTAGACATATTCAACTTGGAAATGCTATGAGAGCCTCAAAACATGCCACATCCAAAACACAAGGCACACAGTCTGACTGAGATGTGAACCTGCCACAGCAAAACCTTTGAAGATAACTAGGAAAAAAGGCACATACATGCTCTAAAAGGCATCATAAATGATCACAACCTAACACAAAGAACTCCCTCTTAAGTAATCAGTTGTGTATTAGCCAAGTGGTAATTTCATAAAACAGTGCAAGGAAAACAAAAAAACAGTATGTACATGCACACAAGCACGCTAAACTGAGCACTGCCACTGGCTGTACCAGGGGTGCTATTATTGTCAAAAGGAATGGTTTTACACACGTCTGTTGCTGCACAGGAATTGGGTAATTCATTTTTCTGCATCTGAACTATTTGGATTGTTTCAGATATCCCATTTAAAAGGACCATTCCAGTGATTCTGAATGTTTGGCCCATTCTCTACAACTGACCCACATTTTACATTGCAACAAACCATTTTGCAAATCATGTAGGGGTACCGAGGATTTCACAACATATAATCAAAATCCCTACATTTTTAAAAATTATTTTTTCGTTGAAAGATCCGTCTTATACTGTTCTGCCTCTGTGGCTAACAAAGTCGTCAACATTGATAAACCACAGAACTATTTCCCTGGGAACTATTTTCCAGCAGATGGACCATTTCACTCCACCCAATTTCAAGTCAATACTGCTGCTTTTAGGAAAACTTATGTGGATGACTTTGTTGTGGTGATGAAATACTGGTGTAAAGAAAGTGTGAGGTCTTGAAAAGTTCATTTTCACATCATCGTGGAACGAATGGAATCTAGGTGCTGGAACTTTTATTATGCTAAACATGCAGAATGACTGATATGGTCCTTAAAAAGCAAGGTGCTACTAAAACACATACATACACACAAAAAATCAAACAAAAAACAACGAGGCATGCTCTATCCTGCAAAAGCTGACATTGCATATGAGTGGTGTTAATGACATGATATAGGTAAGACATATGCATGAGGGTGTAACAACAAAAAACAAAGGTTAAATAAAAAAGGAAAAGATACAATAATCATAAAAATGTGACCTTTTACAAAACTTCAAAGGAATAATCCAACATTTTGGGCAAGATAGCCTTTTTTTCGACTTCCCCAGACTGAGACAAGCTGTTGGATACCATTTTCACCTCTGTACGTCCAGTGGTTCAGTTCCTATGGGTAGCATTTCCTGTTAGCTTAGCATAAAGACTTAAAGCCTATGGGAGTCATTAGCTTGGCTCGGTTTCAGTGCATAAATAAACCTTACAGCAATTCTGAGGTGGTCTTAATTACACAGTATATCATGTGGATTTGAAGTACACGTCATGGGATGGAGGGGGGGAGTTGTTTTTAGAGAAGTTAGATGGTAGAAATATAACTGCAGAACACATTTATCCATCCATCTACTGCTAACTATAGGAAGATCCTGCATTTTATAGATAGATAGATAGATAGATAGATAGATAGACAGATAGACAGATAGACAGATAGATAGATAGATAGATTTACTTTACTGATCCCAAACTGGGAAATTGTATCATGTGATGTCCACATGATACATTGTGCAACTAAGACAGCTTTGGAGTTGCTGTAAGGTTTATATTTTCATTTTGACGGAGCCAGGCTACCGATTCCCATAGACTTTAAGTCTTTATGCTAAGCTTACAGGAAATGCGACCTACATGAAGCGAACTACTGGACATACAGAGGTGAAAATGGTATCCAAAATCTCTCAGTATGGGGAAGTCGGAAACAGGCTATTTTGCCCAAATGTTGGAGTATTCCTTTAAATAATAAAGACTGTCCAGAGCAATCTACAACTTCAGACACTTAGAGAAACTATAGCTTATGTTTTGTAGCACGACATATCTAAAACCCCTCCCCCTACTTAAGGCCATCAAAGAATAAAGAACTGGTAAGTTAGTGGGATCAAGATAAAAGGAGAGGGGGAAGATTAGGGGGAGAGAGAGGAGAGTTCATTCTCCAGCCTAATCACTGGAAGTCATCTTCCTTACCTGCACTCGCTTGTTTTTCCACAAGATATTGTAAGCCTCAGGAGAGAAGGGGGAGTGGGCAGGTGCCCGTGATTAGTGATGGGCAACGTGTCAGCAGTGGGACACACAGACAACACAACCAAACACACACTGATGCATGATGGGAGGGATGGGAATATCCAAACAGGGTGTCATGCAATCCCCACTGGGATTCTCTGTTTGGGAGAGGGGGGTGGAGGTGGGGGCATCAGAGATGCAGAAAGGCATTGGCTCTATACTACTGAAGAATGAGCAGGCAGACATGTTAGTGGTAGGGCAGGCAAATCAGGCAAAATGGCACGCTTTTAACATTGGAGCAGCTGCTTCAAGCTGAAGTTTTTAGGCTGTCATCAATATTTCAGCAAGAAATTTCATCTGTACAAAACAGTTTTACGTTAAGGTGACCTACACTGACAGCTTGTTTTCTTTGGTCTGAACAGCAGTGGAAAGTGTCATTGGTTGCATCTTTGTATAGGGTTAGGCTTCTGATTCAAGTTGCATTAACTTTAGCTAAGCACGATGTGCACTACTTTACTGAATATCAACACCAGACAAGGTAAATTATGACAAACTCATACACCCATACACCGTTAAATATCATTAATTTGTTCAGTGCATTTCAGGACTTATTTTGCAATGAAGGTTTATAATTTACTGTTTTGGTCTAACAGGCCAGGCCCCTTATAACATACTGTGTGGTTGCATTTGACATCTCTGCCTTTTCTGATATCTCATTACATGATTGTTAAATGTTAGTGAAAAGAGCTGAATCTGAATAGCATACATTGCTATTTGATTCTGAGAATCTGACACCAAAACCTGACATTTACCACTGATATTTTAGAATGCTAAAACATTTTCTTTCAAACTTCATTGTAGCTGTGTTCAAAATGTCTTGATGTGACGTCACATCATTTAAGTTTATTCAGTTCTAGACAAGAATAAGAAAAAAAAAGCATTTTCAGTGTTGTAAGCTGGAATCTTCCCTTTAGGAATGTGTTTTAAAAAAAGGCATGAACATGTGCATCAGTTCAGTCTGTGGTTTTACATGCTTTGCAAAGATGAGTTGCAATCAGATGTTAATATCTACTGCATTATACCAATAAAACCTCACATTTTGGGGTCTTTTTCTGTAACGCGTTCAGAGTGCATTTGCACTATCAACAGCCTGCACCATAGGACCAAAACTCACATTTTCAGGCATCTCAGTGTGGCCATCTCATGCCACGCTAGCTCAAACTGCATTTTTCTTATCTGGCCAAATGAACAAAGCTTAAAGCAAAATTGAACTTTGGTAGAGTGCTGGGTTGTACAGTTACCTGGCCACATGGTGGTGAAATGTCCTCATTAGTTGCTCCATGCTTTACTGGATTTCTATCTCTACATTCTCTTCCATTGCGGATCAGGTCCCAAAATAACACTTACAGCACATCAACACATTCAAATAAAATGGATTATGGTATTGTAAAAAACAAACAGTCACGACTTTTTTGAGGAAATTAAACAGCTCTTTTCTTCTTACTTTCATACTGAACATGAAAAATAGATGCGGCAGGGAGCATCTGCAGGGAACTTCCAAGTGGTAACCTTGCACCAGGAAGAACAACGTGATAGTACTTTCAAATATGATAAAGTTATTACAGTTTTTAAAAAAAAATGGTACTGGGACTTGTTGTAATTTTTAAATGGCAATGTTTTTTGTTTTTGTTTTTTTCACATTTTTTCACATTTTTCTGAAAGTGTTACTTTGGGAACTGTTTTGACATACTAAAGAACTGATGGAACTGAGATACAAATATATTATTTTGAATTATCAGCCTAGTACAGTATGGAGCAACTAATAACGATATTCTACCACCAAGTGGATCACATCCAGATAACTATACAACCCAAACATATACAAAAGTTCAGTTTTGCTTTAAGAAATAAACACACCAGAGTTTGAATAAACTATTCCAATCACGCATATTGTGAATATGTCCTCACTCCATCAGTGTATAAACTGGTCAAAAAAAGGTCAAAGCAGTCAAAGTTAGCTGCAGAGATATGCCATGAAGTATATGAATAGTAACAAACATAATCTTACACATATTTTGACATGCAGTCTTGCAACTGTGACTCCTTCAATGTGTTTATTTTCATCATTTAGATGAACTAGAATGCGTGAGTTGGGGGAATAACATACAAATCTTATCTCTGAAGGAATACATTCAGTGATGATTTTGATAAGGGATACTGATTTGGATTTGTTATATCTTAAAAAAGTTTTTTTAAGGCCCCTAAAAACTAGAAAACCAAACTATGCGGTTTGAGCACAATGCTGACACATATGTAGTTTACCAGTACCCAATGCACCCTCATGCACCACCTCCAGAAAAAGCCATGCTAACCCTGCCTAAGTCAGTGCACTAGCCCAGTAGGCCAATCGACAACTGTGTCCTCAGTTGAATACCCTTTCTAGGCCATTCTGACTGGTATTTCTAGGCTGCTCTGCAAAGGTAAGATCCTGTGTGTCCAAGATACAGGATGGGATCTGTAGGGAGGAAAACAGGTAGATGTGCAGTTGGAAACATGGGCAACTGAAAAAGAAAAACAAAACTTAAGAAAGGCTGAGTCTGATCTGGATGAGCAGAAGAGAGACCAGAGGGGGGCCGTGCCTCTCAGGAATAAGTGATGGGAGCAGGAAAAGGGTAAAAACTAGCATATGATAAGGAAGATCAAACACTTTGACTCCTTGAAATTTCACCATGAAATGTTGTAAAGCATTAATAAGTGTCTTAAGGAGGCATCAGACATTTATTTTCAGATCACAACCTGATGTCTAGGAATAAGAATGAGAGGAACCAAGAAGACAAACAAGTATGAAAAGAGGAGGGTAAAAGCAAGCAGATGAGGAAGAGACTCATTCAACATTTCAGTCATATTACCTTCTTCATGTTGGCCCCCACAAAACTCTTGGCCTCCTCTTTAAACTGGGGCAGTCTGGTGAAAAGAAAACAAACACCACAATTTAGTTATGACACCATTAAAGAAAATGCTTTAGTGGGGAAAAAGGCTAGCCAGAGCCTGAAAGGTTTACGTCTACAGTCACCTATTCTTAGTACAATGGGTTAAAAAGATATCTAAACAAATCCACAGCAAGCAGCTTTGTGTTTCTAAGTGGTATAAAGGCTATCAAGGTAATGCATCACATTTAACATGAAGGTGTAACCTGGTTTTGTTTGTGTTTTATCATTATTTCCTTGTGCCTGAGTTGAGTATCTTCATGTCAGTCCACACATAAGCAGTAAACTATGCTTACTGCATAGCACCACACTCACAGAAAGAAATGGAAGAAGAAATGGATGCCAGGAAATAATCCCTGAAGAAATGTCACTTTATAAATATCACGGTCATATTCTTGTATGTTTATTAAAGGCATCTGGGATGCAACAGTCGGTAATTTAAAGCTAGGTTTTCCACCATAAACACTGCATTTAAACCAGTGCAGTCTGGTGCTCTGCTGACTTGACGTTTGTTGGGGAACTGCAGGTAGTGGAAGAATGATGTTTGTACATTCTGGCCTGAGGGTGGCGCTACAGGAGAGCTCGTAAGCTCATAAGAATAAATCCTGTGTACCAAAGTACACAGGGTTTATTCTCTGGGTAGCATGAATGTGCTTTCCGAATTTCATGGTAATCTGCCTGGTTCATTCATTTTCTATACCTGATCAGGGTCACAGGGGGCTGGCACCTACAATAGTATACAGTGGGTGGAAGGCAGGGAAACACCCTGGACAGGTCACCCGTCAGTCATGAGGCAAACAAACAAACAGTCAAATTTAAGAGTCTGCAGTTCATCTGACCTGCGTGTCTTTGGTCTGTGGGAGGAAACCCATGCAAACACAGGGAGAACACACAAACAAAGAGCTGCGAGGTAACAGTGCTAAGCACTGATCCACTGTGATGCCAGCTGATAGATTTAAATGTATCAAATCATCATCATGACATTTTGGCCTTAGGGTGGTGCTAGAGGACAAGTCGTGAGGCCACCAAAACTGACAAGGTACATCCTCAGAGGAGCACAAATGTGCTCACCAAATTTCATGGCAATGTGTCTAATAGATGTCAAGATAAGTTGCCTTGTAGGTGAGTGCTGAACAGAAGGACTGATCCCATCTTTAGGCCCACCACAATAAGAGCAATAACATATGAAAAAAAACTTTATTAAAATTTCTTTAATAAAAATACATATAGCATGCACTGAAAAATGAATATAAAAGCAGACTACAACTACAAAAGACACTAGTGCTCCACTATTCACCCATGGTGGCTATCAATGTTTATGCTACTACTCAGTATTTTTGTTTTTAGTTTCTGATTCCAAACAAAGTGGAAATGTAAAATGTATCCCCTGCTGTACAGCAGAGCAGTGTTCACTGCAAAGACCTACCACAAAATCATAAATCAAACTGTAAATTTATAAAGAGCAAAAAGATTATTTCATTATTCTTATGCAAAGCACAATATCTCAGTAGTAGATACATTGTCCTCCAATAAAAGAAAAAAATGAATTATTGTTCTTGTTCTGATAAAGGAGTTTCAGCTGATAATTACATCTAATAATATGGAGCCTTTTCTTACAACAGCTGTGATTCTTTGGCAGCTTCATTGTATTTTATTAATTTCTAGAGGGGGAAAAAACACTGGAGCCAGTCAGAAGTAGCTTTTTCCCCTTTTAATTCATTAATTCATTGTTTATCTGTTTTGAGTGGCTGTCATTAGAGAGTTATTTTATTCATTAGTTATTTTAAAACAGGCACTACATATTAAATGTTGTATAGTGCATCATGTTTACTGTCAGGGCTCCCTAGCCATACAAGGTCTTGAATTGATATGAATGCATTGCCCCTTCTTAGCACTTGAAGAGATTAAGAGACAAATACTTGATTAGGACTGTCAGTGAAAATGGACTTGCTTGTGTTGACTACAGTTTGTTTCCAAGAACTGTATTGACAGTGGGAGAATAAAGTGGTTAATCTAAAAAGTTAGCCTTTATTGCCCTGTACACATTTTTCAAATTGCAATTCCAAATTGTAATGTTACCCACTATTGTATTTGTATCGGCCAAAACAAAAAAAGAAATACTGGTTAGTGTTATCAGCCTTGAAATTCAGTGCATCTCTAATTTTAAATAGTGGATTCAAGCAAATGGTTCGGAATCTTGCTTGTCAGTTGTGATAATAATTTTCTCTTGAAGATTTTATATAAAGTACAGAAGAAAAAGCAGTTATGGTGTGTTTTTGTTAACACAAAATAGATGAAAAAATCAACACAATGAAAAAAAAACAATACATATGAGAGTGCTAAGCCACCAGAGCCAATATCACAACGGGAACTCTACATCTTCAAACTGAGCTACAAATAAACTTTTCCGGGGCTTGAGAAGTC
>OMLB01049210.1:44114-55572 GCA_900302555.1 Myripristis jacobus | reverse complement strand
CGCTCGTCTATGGGGGGAGCGGTTCTCCTTGCCTGATGAAGCATCCTTGGATGGAGACTTGGCTGGCCGCTTGTCCCGGTCAGCGTCTGAGCGACTTGGCCGCTCCCGTCCAGGTGATCTGGACCTGCGGCTGGCTCTTTCCTGGTTTGGTCTGTCATCAGGCTGCGGAGGGGAACGTTTTTCAGAGCGACTACCTCTCTGCTCAGCTCTCCTGCTGGAGGGAGAGTTGGACTTCCTGCTTCTCTCTTTGGACCTGTCAGCGCTACGTGAACGCTTTCTGTCTCTTGACCTGCTCCTAGCGTGGCCTTTGTCTTTAACAGCTGCATCTTTGCTGCTTTTGGTCACCTTATCCTGCTTAGACTCCTTGGCTGGCTTCTCCTTAGACCTACTCCGACTGTGACGCTTGGAGCTGGACTTACTGACCTCTGTTGAGTCCCGTCTGGATTTGCCGCTTCTTCCTGCCCTGGGAGATATGGGCTTACCTGAGCTGCCCCTTTGGCGCTGCTCTCCATTTCTGACCCGAGCATCTCCATCCTCCTCTGATCCAGAGTTATAACCCTGAAGGATCAAACCCATGCCTGACTGCACCTTGCCCTCCATCAACTGGCTGTCCAACTCAGCTTTGATCATGGCCCTCTGTTTCTCCAAATCCTCTAGCAAGGCCCTGTCATCCAGACTGGGATTTCCAGAGGAAGGAGAAGATTCAGTCTTTCTGTGGCTAGAGGAGCCAAAGATGACAGCACCAGCGGGAGGGGAGCCCTCCTTGCGTTTGTGTTTCCTGTGTTTGTGTCGATGCTTGCGTTTGCGGTCCTTGTCTTCATCAGAGGCATGCTTGTGTTTTTTGTGCTTACTCCGGTGCTTGTGTTTCTTCCTCTTGTGTTTACCACCACTGCTGTGATGTTTGGACCCCTCTTCAGTCTTCTCACCGTTAGTTTCTGCTTCCTCCTAGAGCAATAACAACATGCCCGTTTAATTTATCATGATATAGTATTATAATAAACCATTTGTTTCCAGCTTTAATACCTCTACCTTCCCAAAATCATGCATTTGTTCCTCAGGAAAAAAAACTAAATAAAAACAAAACATAATATCTGTCTGGTTGTCAAACTGTAACTCTGTGGAGTCATTATTTCACTTTCTTGAATTATCTTCCTCTGCCTTCAAAAAAATGAGTTATAAGAAGCAAAACGTTTGCCACATTAGCTAATCTAGCCTTTGAAGAGGTTTTATTTGGGGCTGGGATCCCTCATTCATCAGAAGAGACAGATGATACATTATTCTAATATTAACACAATTGTTCTTCTTCTACTTCTTGAACATGAGCATGAGAGATAGGCCTACCCTTGCCTCGTACAACAATTTTGTAGCACGACCATCAATTTGAAATAAGTGGGACTTTTGCCAGTCAGGATGCTTCTGTCACAAATAAAAAGGTATAACATCTGCTTTTACACTACTATCTTAAACTTACATCTTTGATCTATAAATCTTCTGACCTACAATTATTCTACACCTCTCTGAAGTTTGGATTTGACAAGACAAATACACATACCACAAATAGGAAAGGCATCTATGTAATAGAGAATACTAGTCTCATTTAGATAACATGTAACTTCATAGAGGAGAAGCCTAGCTGAAAAATCACGCTCACCTTCAAGAACACCAGCGGTATCCTGCAAGGTGGCAAACTGTGGCCTACTGCTACATTATCTGCATTAAAAGCTAATGCTGATGTAGTTTTTTTCAACACAGCCCTGTCTGCCACAGTCTTTTTGGATAAGAAAAGAACTGCAGATGTAATCATAAAGCCACACATTTAATTACCACCACAGACAATGCCAAACATGCAGCATGCTGATTTCAAGTTACACACTGCAAATAAATCACTTTGCATCAACTCTGCAAGGACTGCAGGTTTAAATCAGAGTCAGTTAGTAAACCACAGACATCATCACCAACAGGATGGACCACGCTGAAATGACAGCATGTGGGCCAAAGTGGTGCTCACACTTACCTCTTCCTCCTCCTCTTCCTCAGACACATCCCCACTGTCCTCATTTCCACTTCTCTCATGGCTTTCCAAATCTTGCTTTCTGTGCATGGAAAAACAAAAAACAAAAAACAAAAACAAAACAGCAAATAAAACAACAGTTAACTCCAGAGAGGTCAGCGCATGAAAACTGCCCACAGCACCGAGATCCCTGCAGGCTCAGGTCTGATAGGTGTTAAGGGAAAGGTCCTTATGTAACATTAACAGGCTGCGTGTAGCTAACGACCGGTGTAACACTACTTAGCCACTTCCAAGAAATACAACCCCGTATAAATGTTAGCATCAGCGGGTTGCTCCTGCTAATACGACATGCACCTGGCTGACTTCGCTGATGGCTCTCCCTGGCAACCCTGAACATGACCGCCAAGACGATTTACACTCATTAGCCAGGATTTGCTAACGGCGGCTAGCAAACTTAAGCTAGCATGCTAAACCCGTCTGTGAGGCAGCGATAGCTCTTGACTTTGCTAACTAAAGTTACCGAGGCAGCACATGATGCCACACAGTGCTATTTAACTACACGCAGTACCATACGCACACTTTGCGGAAGAAAACAAGCAGCAGTGAAGCCGAATCACACTTTTATGCGCTGAGTGCTTGATGGAAACTACATGCTAAGTGAAGCTAGCGAACATTAGCTAGTTAGCCAAGAGCGTTAGCTAGCTGCCGTTAAGTAACCTAGCTAGCTCCGGTGACAATATGCGGCGTGCTAAATTGTTAGCCTCTCCGATCCTAACTCAGAGTGGTTAACGGTTAAATTCAAATGTTAAAAAAATGACAACTCCTTCTTAACTGCCTATGGGTGATATTGAATTAAATATAACTTACACGTGTTCGTTGCCATAATTCATTCTTCTGGACGCGATATCCATCTCAACGTCGGCCATTTTCCTCAATTGGGGGCCGCCTTCTTCTTCGAATAATTTCACTACACAAACGCAGCGGCGGCGGACGACCAGCACGCCCCCTGCTGTACCGGCGGCGCACCAGACTGCACTGTACAGCCTGAAGTTCATTTCTTGTCCACCAGGGTCTGTGTTTGTTTTTGGAAAGCGCGGAAAAGTGGAACTGAACCCCCAAAACAACTGCAGGTTTTCAGCGTGCTGGGCTGATGAGGCATGGCAACACGTTTACTGCCATCTAAGGCTTGAATTAAATCACATAACACCTTTGTGCACATGGTTACTACAGCAAAATACTCAAGATCACTGCTGAGCTTAGAAGTTGTATCTTCTGCCAGTGATTTTTTTTTAAATAAGTGAAAGCACACACTTGAATGGAGAGCATGTGAGTTTTAAATAATGACACACACACGGGATGCAATTTCTGACTTCCCAGGAATTTGTCTTGCATCATGAGCAGTTACACAGAAATCACATGCAATGTATGTTTTTCCCCCCACATAATCTGCATAAAATGTCAACATTGCATTTGCTTCTTTGCTGCATAGAATACGGTTGGACTTGCACCTGCCCATGTTGCATGTAGGGATCCTGGGATTAAGCCTCTCGGTTGCATTAACATGTAGATCACTTGACTGTAAACCCAGGTTGTCTAACTGGTAGTGAAACTGTGCACAAAAAACAATAAGGAGATTCACCAGCGTTTGGCATATTTTTAGCCTGTAACAGCATACGTTTGGAGGAGATATGCAAATTGCGCTCTGGCACACAAGTGTAAAAGCAATCTCAGCCTTGTTTCAGCTCATGATGCGCTGGCAGGATGAAGACAAGCTGGCCTATTGACCAGAACTGCTGTGACTAACACTTGAAAGGAGAAATGCATTACCGGAGACATGCATCACACTCCACAATATGCAGCTGTTATACTGAAAAGTGTGAAAAATGCCGAATACAGACTGTGAGTGATCATGTTGCCTCACAGAACTCTTTAAACATTTTGTCGACGGATATAACTGCCTGGTAAAAAGCTGTGTGTGTCCTCTAACACTGCTCAGTGAAATCACAGACATTCAAGAATGCAAGAGCATTCAAGGGGGTTGTTATTGTCCAACCTTGGCAGTTTTATATGAAGCCGTAAATTGCGTTATTGTTAGGCAGCATTGATCGCTTATTCACAGCGGTGCTGAATGCGATGGAGGCTTATAGATATAACACTATTAATGGTGACATCCAGGCAGATGGGACAAGAACGTGAAGCAGATGCCCGTCCTCCAGCTCTTATTACCTTGTGCTCTTGTTATGGACTTATTGCTTGATGTAGATTAGACGTTTACTTTAATATGCCATTAAAATTATGAAATGACACTCAGATGCTGTTATAAAACTGTCTGCAAAGTCAAAGAGGGATTTAGTTTTTTGTTGTAGCTGGATAAATATACATCCATGAGTCAAAATCACCCTCTGTAAGGACGCCAACGTACTTATGGCGTCTCTGATCTATATGGTAAGTATGCATGCTGGGGGTCACATCATAGATGAAAAGTGTCTGACATGGAGACATTAGGTATTGCATTAGTGGAGACCTCTGTCCCACTACACCCACTGAGTTATGGACTTGGTGGTAAATGTTGTGTGCTGCATGGTACAGGCTACATGCTGCCGTCCACAGACTGTCTGCCTCTGTCTGTGCCATACATATGAAATTTATCAGGCTGTGTGGCCATTTTATACAGATGAGACTGCTTCAGTCTGTGGAGGTTTCTCTCAAAGTTTTCCATCATCTTGCTTGAGTTTTTTTTTTTTTTTTTAAGTTAGAATATCCTAAGGCAATAAATCAAATTCTGTACATGGCAGCTCTCTATTCAAGTCTTAACCAGCATGTCACCCTTAATAGGAATGTTTTTCAAATACGACACATTTGCAGTCATTAGCCTTTCCTGAAATTATTCCACCTTCGCCTTGAGGTGACACATACCGCAGGAACATTAACTCCTCTCAGTAATTGCTCACTCCTCTCATGCTTGGTCGCGGAGCAGCCGACGCATCTGTCAAATTAGCACGTCTTTATCTCACCTGGCTTCTGTGGGTTTTCGTGCCATAAACGGTTTGACTGCATTACTGGTGGGTTTAGAAAAGCAGAATTTACAGAACCATAAAGATGCATTGTGTGATACTTCATCAGCCGCCGGTCTGATGTGTGCCTTGTGAAGCTGGACTGCCAAAGAGAGGACATAAAGCAAGTAGACATGAGGTCTGCCTTGACTCCCCGGGCCTTTACTCTCCAAGCTTCAGTGGAGACACAATAAGGATGGAGCCGTAAAACGCGAGGTCCAGCAGCTGCTCACTGAAGACCACAGTCCATTATAGGGCCCGTTAAAAACACTCAAGCATTTTGCTAACCCCGGCCCCTGCACTCTTCGCTGGGTTTTGTCTGTTTGTGGATGAGACTAGAGTTATGGCTCTGCTTGACTTCCTCCTGGTGCCGGGCTTACGTTGAAATGGCCTGAGCCCACAATGCCCCTCATTGAGCTTGGGGAACGCCTATCTCCATCCACGCAGATGTTCTTTGTTCCCCCGACACATGTGCCCAACTTTTTGTTTTTCTCTCTTTTCTGTTTCCTTCCTACCAGGTTTGTTTTATGGGCTTCTGGTGTTTGGTTTTCTGAGAGAAGACGGGCTGGCGTAGGCTTGCGATTTATTTACAAGTGTAAGGAAGCGTGTTTGGGAGCACGCCCTCAACATATGGCCTTGTTGGAGGCTGAGATTTATGCTCGCTTCAAGGCAGGAGATGAGAATGCAGATTTAGATTTTTGCGCCTTTTCTGTGTGCTGTGGAGTGTTAACAACACGAAGGCAATGACTTTGAAACAAGAGGGCATTTCTCTGCGGTTATAGCTGCTGACTTTAATATAGAAATCTGCAGTAGTCTTGCAATATGGGCAGGCTGGGGCATCAGTTGATACTGCATTAGCACCACATGAACTTGTTCAATTACACACTTGCACACACACACACACTCACATCCTTGCAAAAGAATACAACATGCTTAAAGTAGCAAGAACACCTGAGGCATAGTGAAATAATGTTGATTAAATCTGCGAGGGAAAATTCTTGTGGCATTTTGCAGTGACTGATCTGGCCAGCCTATAGAGACATTTCAAACTCCAATCATCCATCCGTCTGCCGGTTGTGAGTCCCAGAGTTAGCAAACAGGAGCTGCAGACGTCTTTATTTTCTCCCTTTACGTGCATAATGCATGGGTCTGGAGATTTACAGGAGCCATAAACGAGGCTCTAAATGTGGGCCGCCTCCCAATCTACAAAGCAAAACCCCTAAAACTAGAATTCATGTAATTCTCATGATGTTGTGTAGTTTAGCTGGGATCTGTGCATCTGACAAACTATTTTTCAAAGCAAAACAACACCACCCAGACTTAAAAAAACATTAATCCACTCCGTTAACAGAGTTATTAAAGGCTGATTGACAGCACCAACATTACTGAGAAATGCTATTAAAACTATTGGGAAAATAGAGTAGAGGTATACCAAAGTATTATCAGATGAGTCTATAGGATTGTGCCATACATCGTGTCACAGTAACATTTCTGTTGGAGGCACAGTGCTCCTCCACTGAGCTGTGTATTGCATTTTTTATTTTGTAGCATGGGCTTTTACTGTGAAATGGGCAGGACTCAAGTTTTGCCTGCAAAGCACAATTTTACAGCTTGAGAAAGGTCATGTGGCTGATTTACAAAGTATGAATTTTCCAGCTTTTTAAAAAAAAAAATGACAAGGGATTTGTACAACTGCCATGGAAAAAGCGGCATGCATCATTACAGCTAGAAAACAGCACGCAAACAGATGAAAGATGGACGATAATGAGACAGAGATATTAGAACGGAGCATGACAAAAAGCAAAATGGCAACTATGGAAGGGTTGCACGCCAAAGTGCACTATGACCTTACCAAACCTCTGATGTCACTTAATTAATCAGGCGACGCCCCCGCCCGCCTCTATGCACGCATGCAAAATACTCTTTATGCAGTCTTCCATCTAACACACTAACCCTGAACTAATTTCTCATCCTCTTTCCCTGCAAAGCTTTGGCTTCAACTTTTTTTTTTTCGTAATGAGAGACAAATGTGTTTGGTGTACTGCATCGGAGCTGCTTTAAGGATGAGTGAGTGCAAGCCTTTTTTTCCAGCTGAAGTTTTCTCTTTCAAAGGAATTACACCAAAATGAGGCAGTAGTGAGGCAGAATGTGCTGACGCTGTAAATGTGGCCACACCACAGAATGAAGCCCTGCTCAAAACAGACAGATCCCATTATTACATAGTGAGAGAAGGGGGTTTATGATAATACTGGGGCATATTCTGTATGTAATACAATCTGTCTGTAAGAATTCATACTTTAAATGAAAAGTGCAGCATTGCAGTGTCTGTACATTAGAGATACTTTTATGCATACATAAAAATCAATCCATGATGTCAGTGAAATAGATATGACATCACTAAATCGTGGTCTTTCTAATAAGTCTAATGTTTAAGATGAACTTTATTGCCATATGTCTAGACAGCACAATGAAGATCTTACTGTGTACTCTCACCTCCACTGACGCTCTTACAATAAAATATTGCAACTTAGGGAAACGGTGCTACAATAGCAGGGTTTCCACGTATCCTGGAAAACCTGGAAATTTATAGACGAGGTTTCCAGTCGTAGAAAACACCCAGAAAATTCCAAAACGGACAAATGTCCTGGAAATATTAGCAAGATCAGGAAAAAGAACGTATTCAAGCTATTGTGTTTTTTATGTTTCAGAAAACACATTGTTAGTATGCTAGTATATAATTTTTTCCCTTTCTTTTACTGTAATGTAGAAATTGTAAAATATAAAAACTGAGTAGGAAAATACAATCTGTAAATACATATTAATGTGGATGCCAGCTTTGGAGGCCTGTCACACTTGAGTGTAAAGCAACAGAGCATCACATCAGGTTGTTACAGTCGCTGCAGTCACAATATTGCTGAGCTGAGTTTTGAGCTCTTTGGCAACTTTGTTCATTTTGAATTATTCTTAAGATAACTTTCAGTGAATAACAGCTAACATGTACACTCAGTGGCCACTTTATCAGCTCCACCTGTACAATCTAATGCAGCTCAATGCAGCAGCTCTGACATAAATTCTACCTTTTAAGAAAGTTCATAATGTTCAGTTTTTGTTGACATTGTGGAGAGTTGTCAGTTTAATTCTATGTTTATTACTGAGGTTGTAGTTTGCAGAGGACTTGCACTGAACTACATTATATTGAAAGGTGTTTCTAATTTTTTGTCCTCCCCATTTATATACAATGAGGAGGACAGAATAGTGGAAACAGCTCTCAATAAAGTGCAGTCCAACACAACAGCAGCACTAACGATGAGCTCAATGCCAAACATAGAAGTGAATGAACACCTTTATTACTGTGACAAAAAGAAAACCTGAGCATTGTAGGCATCAGAAAAGGAAACTTTATGACAATAACAGTTGGATTGTATTAGATTGTGCCAGTGGACCTAATAAAGCGGCCATTGGTGGACTGAATATGTCCTTGAAAAAAAAGAAAATGATTCCCTTAAAAAAGAGAGAACCCTGAATAACAATAAATAAAACAAGTACAAACACTGTAAAATGCAGAGAATAAGACGGTGCAAAATTACTGGTCAGTACAAGTAACTGCATGTTTGGTTGTGCATTTGAATTACCTTTTCTTTAGTCAACTTTGCAAGATGTCTAAAATTTCTGGAAGCCAGAGATGCTCTGGAGGCAGAGATAATCGTATTGGTCGAGGCAAACCAGAGCCAAAGAACCACAGTGCACATTCTTCAGCGAAGGCACATCGAGCCTGACTTGCAAACCTAACTAAGTACAACTAGATTTCATTTTTGTAGCTGCCAGAGCTCTAGATTTAATAACACCTCCCTTAGCAATCCATGCCATCATCACTGCTCTTCGGTCTAATGTTGCTTATCCAGAAAACTGTGGTTCCCTGCCTCCATGCATTCAGATTCAACTCAACCATTAAGATGATTTCTGCCTCCCCAGCAGCTCTGCCTCTGAGAAATGTGTGTATAAATCCCCAATCTGTGTCTTGCACCTCAGCTACAACACAATAATTCAACATGCTGACACAACGCCACTTTGGTAACACCGTGCATCGCAGTTAATTTTCTACCCTTTCAACTCGCTGTGCAATTCCTACTGTCGTGGTGCAAACAGTGAAATCTGAGAGAGCTGTGATAATTTTCTCCAGTGAGAATTCCTAAACAAAAGTGATCATTTTAAGGCCGTGTTCACCTTTTTTGAACCAAGACTTGATTAAAACATTGCCCAAGTTGAAGTCCAGCTGAGCAGATGCAGCATAATGGTAAATTCCTCAGTGCTGAAATGATCGGTGAAATTGTGCAGCTCTCTGTTCAAAAAGCAAACTTATTATTTAATGATGCATTCATGCAGTGCTGTGTAACATGCTTAATGTTTCACATTAGGGTTATTTTCATTATTTAGTACACATAACTTCTCAGGAAGTCTGATGGGAACACAAGCACTAAAAATGGTTAATGTTGCAGTGAAATATCATTTTCATTCTGCAACTGCAAAGCACACACTGAACACCCTTATCCTTATCTCTTGAAACTAGTGTTTAGTATTCCCTGTGTGTGTCACTACAGACACCATTTATCACATGAGCCACAAGTTTGTTTTTATAAGTCATGCACCCCTTGGTAGCAAAGTTTCAATGCACCATTTACCTCTCTCCCACTGAGAATGCCAATGTAATATGCATGGAAAAAAAAGTTATTAGGTGGTTTATACCTGAAAGGGGACAATAAAAAGAAACAAAGTAGGCCAAATGTGATGCATTTGATTCACATGAAGATGGAAAAAACACGAAGACGCCGAGTGCATTATGAGATTTTATCTGTGGTTGATGATGTGTAGTTTACGGCAAAGTTGCAATCACTTACGGAGTCTACGTCTTTAGAGAATTTCCTATGATATTTCCTATTCAGACAGCATGACAGCATCACCATTTACTCCTCCTGACTGAAGGGAAACAGTTGCATGTAAAAGTGTCCTATGTTAAAGAGACCTCTTTGGATATGTAAATGTGGCAAAATGAAACTTTAAAATCCACCTGACTGGCTTCATTTCTTAGCTCTGCACGCCTCCATTTGCCACGGCGAGACTGAAACACTCACCAAGGTGCAATTGAGAGCTCGAATCGAGGATGCCAGCGCGCCGTGGCAGACGTTTGCACCCGCCATCTGCTCTGTCTCATAAAATGCATTGTGCACATTAGAGTAGGATTGCATTCTCCAGTCTCAATGGTGCAATTTTCTCTTTTTCTGTACCGATTTCCTGCATCCATAGCTGTACTTGTTCACTGCCCGCAGAAATGTGCTGAGCTTTACCAACTCAGTGTGTGCATGCATGTGTACAATAAGGAATGTGTTTTACAGCTTGTTCTGACTTGCAATTAACATGCTATTTCCTGCAGTATATTGTAATGTATAGCGTTTACCAGCACTGCCTACAGACAGTCCTCTCCAATCCAGTAGTTAATTACAGCTGAATCGTCATTACTTGAGTTGGGTATGGTTTCCTGTAAAGCTCTTTAACTGGTCTCAGCCCGGCAAGAGCACTCAGTGAAACATTATTGTGCTGCTTAATGGGACAAAGCAGGGAGGATCTGCTCCTTTTTTGGTCTGTCTGTTGAGCTATATCTTTTTAGTTTGGCCTGTCTGAAATTATGCTGCTCTGTGAACGTAAGAGTTATGCGGGGCCAAGAATGATGACACAGAAAGCTCAGGATCCCGTGTAACGCCAATGATCCTCAGGTCATTACCGTAATGGCCAAAGATATAGGAGATCTGGGTTGTTGGATTTCATTTTGGTACGTGTCAGTAGTTTCTTTTCTGAGGCTGCGCTCCATTTCTGCAGTGCATCTTTATTTTATGACCGAGGAGTCAAAATTGTGTGTCTAGAGATTTTTTTAACAGATGATTGGTTTACTTCATGGCAACACCTCCAGCTTCTGCATATTTGAAACCAGTTGTATTTGTGAGAGCCCTGAGGAAAACAGGAGAGGAGAGAGAGAGAGAGCAAATCTGTTTTTTTTTCCTTCTGTTTTTTTCCCCCTTCTTCCCCAGAGTAAATAAATTACAGAATAATTGAAGGAGACCCATATGGACAGTTTTGTCTCTCTGTGGCCCTTTGCATTCTTCGCATAATAATACCCTCACTGTTGTCAAGGAGGGAGGAAGGAAGGAGGGAGCGAGGGAGGAAGCTGCTGAGAGAAAGGCAACAGCTTATTTTATCAGTGTGAAGTGAAATGCTTTGGACCAAGGAAACTATGCGCAGACTTAGACAGAGAGCTGCTTACGATTTAAGTCTTAACTTTGACAGGTAAACATAATATTTGTGAATGTTTTTGAAAAAAAGAAGATACTTCTGCAGATAGGCA
>OMLB01049210.1:32294-44083 GCA_900302555.1 Myripristis jacobus | reverse complement strand
TTTTTTTTTTTTTTTTTTTTTTGGAGTGTGTGTGGGGAGGGCGTTATCTTTGACTCGGGACAGAGAGCTGCAGCCTATAATGTTTTCTTGTCAAATCATGCCACGTTTGAGATTACGCCTGTGATGGGCTGAACAAACGCAGCGATCATCTCCTGCCGCTGACACACACACACACACACAAACACACACATTGCATTACTGCGAAATCGCCGAGGGAGGACTGGCTGAAAAGTTATTGAAGTTTGGATTTTTTTTCTTCCTCCCTTCTGCGGTTATTGCTCTGGATTCCCCCTCGAGTTGGATTAGACTTTCTTTTTTTTTTTTTTTTAAAGTGCTCAAGACAGTGGTGCTGTCCCCCCCGGCCCGTCCCAGCATGCTGAGCCGGACTGACGACTGAGGAATGGCATCGGCTGTGTTTGAAGGGACGTCGCTGGTCAACATGTTTGTCAAGGACTGCTGGGTTAACGGGATCCGGCGGCTCATCATCAGCCAGCGCGGAGAGGAAGAGGAGTTTTTCGAGATCAGGACTGAGTGGTCCGACAGGAACATTTTATACTTGCACCGGAGTTACTCGGATTTGGGGAGGCTGTTTAAAAGGCTGGTGGAGTGCTTCCCTGAGGACAGACGGGACCTTTCCAAGTCCCCGCTGATAGAAGGTTGGTGGGAAAATGACAGCAGCCAGGTGACAGTGGCAGCGTGTAATGACAGTGCTGCTGGCATACAGAATAATATTTTGTCATGGGTAATGCTATAACCACTAGGTGAGACAACCCATCTTTAAAGATAATTTGGGGTGAATTCACAGCATGCATTATAGTCAGGGGTGTAGCTAGGACTTTGGTGTCCCTGCACAGGAGGTAAGTGTGGGCCCCCCCTTCGCTTTGCTCTCATCCCAACATCAGCATTAACTCAACACACCTATGCACATTACTTTATGGATTAATTATTGGATGCATCTCCAATTCCATTTCGGGAGCACTGGCTTTATAATCGTTATTATCTGTTGTAATTTCACCAAAGCCTTTTACTTTTAAAATCGGTCTAGGGAGGACAAATTTGTTTTAATCTACAGAGGAAAATTTTGATTTTTTTGAAGTTTTGTTTGTTCAAAGTTTTGTACATTTCAGTTTGTGTTTCAGTAGCAGAGCAGTGAAATAACATTATAAAATACTCATAAATAAACTCTTGAGGGCTATAGAAGAGATTTTAGTCCAAACAATTAAGGGGGCCTGCCTCATTTTAGGGCCTTGGGTACTAAGTAACACTGTTCCTGCTGCTACTGTCCCTAACCATAGTGACAAATACAAGCTGTTGTAAATCATATGAAGGCAGGGCATTTTAACTAAAAAAATGCTTTTCTGAAAATATATTCCATCTCTGTGTATAATAAGGGCTGTTTTGGTAGCTGTGATCACTGGCTGGGGATCATGATTTACCCACCTTTTTATTTACTGCTGCATCACTCATGTCAGCTATATCACTTTCAGCAGTATAAGTCCACACTGGCCATGTTACAACACAACTACATAAAAGATAATTAGAAGCTACATCATGGATGAATGAAGGGGTTTCGACTTAATGTGAGTGAAAGAGCCTCATGACCTAGATTTATATCGGTTTGTTTGGGCAGTTTAATAATTAACAAAGTCCGCTTTAGGATGTCACATTAGCAGACCTATCATGTAGCTGTCCTTTGGACCGTAGGATCAGCACGCTGAGATGCTGTTTCTGTGTGGTGTCAGAATTTCTGTACATCCTATAAAACTGTATTATGTGTGGTTTTCAGCCTATTTCTTATTTAAAGTTTTGATTCACCAGGCAGATGCCAAAAATACATTTGATGATTGCTGTCAGTCAATCCTGATGAACTGGGATGACCAATAAGATAGAGCCAGAGCAGAGTTAAGGTCTCAGATTCAGATTTGGTGTTTTTCAAATATTGTGTCACATAATTTAAATACTGGGTCAAATGTCAGCTTTTCCCCCACCCAAATATGAATGTCAGTTTTGCGACGAGAAAGTGACCCACAAATGATCCTAAATCGCCTCTGAAAAAATGCAGCATATTGACAAATTTCCCTGCAGTTGCTTTCCCAAAAGGTCACAGAATCTCGGAAAAAGTTGCTATGACCTTCTCTGCTAAAGTTTCATCCGGTTCAGCTGCACTGATGGGCTGAGCAGTGCGTTTTAGGGAACAATGTTTTGCCCAAGCAGCCCAAACTCACACTGCCCGAGGGGTTTGGATCTCTGACATTGCGGTGCCCTGGCATTGGCACTGGCATTGGCAGTGGGTTTGGCGTGACTCCCAGCTTGTGCCATGTGTGTGAACAGTCTCTTTGGCACTTTTTTTTGTCTGAGCCCCCTGAGCCTATAAGAATGTTTTGGAAACATCCCTTTAGTGGTGACTGGAAGGCTTCACTTCCTTCTCATGCACCGAAATAGCTGTCGGAGTTGTTTATATTGTGTTTTTTTTTTTTGACACTGTCAGTGTAATGTGAGGTGCAATTTTGGGAAGAGGCATGTTAGATCTCATGACTCACTTTTCACTTCTTTTTTTCTTTTTAAATGTCCATTATTGTCCACGTCCTGCCTGCTGAGCAAAATGAAGCTATGATATCAGCAGTGAAGTAGGTATCTACTCACTGCTACTTTACTGACTCATATGGGTTTGATCATGTCATTGATGGATTGAAAGCCATCGGTTAATCCTATTCTCCCGGTTTAATTCCTGCCCCTGTTCAATATTTCATTTGCATTCCCTCTAATTGCCATTCAGGTTGAAAAAAACAAAAACAAAACACAAAACCGCTCAGGCCTTCCTCTGTCTGCTTTGCTCCAGTCTCTGGCTCTGCTCATGTTTTCCTGTTTCTGTGCTGCACCTAGGCAACAAGGAAGGCGTGCAGAGCATTCACACTGATGTCATGATGAGAGAGACGCGCATAGGAGTGGACTTGCCATATTTAGGCCCTGTGCTCAGTGCAGCCCTCATAAGACCCACCTTACATGTGACCCAAGAATGGACGCAGACAGGAAGAGGTTGCTCAGATTCCACGTGAGCCAGATTCCACCCAGGAATCCAGACAAGACTATCACAAGCACACGGGGAGTCAGAAAAGCCCGTGGGCCTGTTAGAGAGTGATTGCTCGCAGGAGTCTGATACTCTCCACTTGTTGACTAAGGGCAGCAGAAATAGCGTGTTGATGAAACAGGGGAGAGTTGGCGGTGAGATGATAACACGGTGTTGCTCTGCTGACATGCGCTTATCTGATCTGGTGCATGGGGAAGCGTTGAAGCAGCTGCTGATTGCGACGTCTGATGACTGTTTAGATATCGCATTTAGATATCGAGGATGACTTGAACTCGCCGTCGTTCCTGTTGTCGACTTACTTCCACTCTGTTATTTTGGCTAATACCTGATGCTGCCTCTTCATTCAGCGCGGCGTGTCGTTGAAAAAAATAACAGATGGGCAACTTAAGTGGGCAATTATTTCAAGAAATTCTGAAGTAGGCACCACTCTAAATGCCATATTGTTGCTATCTAATTACTCTTTAAGTTGGAGCATCTGGCCATCTTGTTGTAACAGGCAGATGCTGTCCAAGTGTGTGTGATTAAGTTTGGAGGCTGCCAACAAACTGCCAGAGGAAGTCGCCCTCTAAAATAGCTGGATCTGCAGGTTAATCCGAGGGAAGAAGTGGTGGTTGGAGACAGTTGTGCCCAATTATGCCCGCATGAATGATCGCACTTAGATAGAAGACAGAGTTGGTGGGCATAACTGCTTTCTGCATGAGGACCAGTGTGGCCAGGAAGTTCATGCAGGAAATGGACCCTGTAACAGGAAATTTGAGGAAACTACAGCCGACCTTGGTTTTAACATGTTTGATGACTTTTTTTTTTTTTTGAGATCCCTATATTTTTAGGGCTAAGTATCCAAATAAGAGTGGATAACCTGCTCTGAATATCTGGTTGTATTTTGTTTCTAAACAGTCATACCATGGCGGAGCAGCTTTTATTTCTGTGTCGCAGAGGGAAACTTTACTAATCTGTTTACAACAGTAACAACTAGCTTGCCTGGGTGGGGGAAAGTTAAACCTCCGAGGACGAGTTATCATCATGCTTTGTTTCCGTTTAAGATGTTAACTGCCTTGTGTGATACTGAGCTCCTCTAGCTCTCTGAATTGATAACGAGGCCTCTATAACATCGAAGAGTCTTCCAGTTTAGAAGAACTGCAAGGATGTCCAATATATCGCTTTGCTGATTTATTGGTCCATTGTTGGCCTTATTAAATTATTATTAAATTTTAAATTGCCCAGTCATGGTGTCCAGCTAATTTAGTGAAGGTTCCTCCCCCTCTCTGACAACAGATACACAAAAATCTGCAATGAAATTTTACTTTCCATCCACATTACATTTATTAGCTCAATTTATCAACAGTGTTTTGGTAAATTACTTCTTCATTCAGTGGCAGTTTTCCTTCTCCATTTAAAAGGTGAAGTTGGCCTCCCTGCCTTCAAGAGCTGCTAACCCAGACAGAATTTAAGAAGTCAAGGTTTCAATGAAGAGCTTTAGGGTTTTTCCATCCTGAAAACACCCCGAGGTTCTGTGGAAAACACAGATACTTGTGAATTTGAACTTGTGAATAATCAAATTTAAAGATATTGAATAGTGGCTATGGGTGGTTCAGTACAAAAATACTGGTGCTGTACAACCCCATTTCTGTCGAACCCTGTGACACACTGAAAACGTGTTCATGACAAAACACCACAATAAACCTCTGTAAACCCCAAACGTAATATGATTTGTCACAGTGGCAGAGAATACTCCCACTGCGGTCTGACAGAGACTTCATCTCCCTTAAACAGAAGAAGTTGATCCTGAGGCAGTATGGATTCGGCCTGGGTGGGAGCCTCGCCGGGTTCCTGGTGATGATTTAATTGCCCAATCACTCTTCACAACCCCATGGGTATGATGTCATCACTGTGGGCCATTATAAATGGATGAGACTGTGACTTTGCGTTGAGTTGCTTCAGGCCCTCTTACTCAGTGCTTCCACAAAAACAGCAGCTGCTATGTGACTACCTTTGTCTGAACCACTTTCATCAGAAAAAAGACTCATCGATGTGGTTCCACTCCTCATCCTCCTCCTCCTGCTCACCACATCCCTTTGTCAGCATGACGCTAGATAATGCCTTGCTGACTACTAGTCACATGGGTATCCCTGAATTGTTAAATGTGCTGTTTTTACACTCCCTCTAACTCCTAAATTTCATTATCCAGGCTAAACTGGTCATCGTAAATATTATTCTGTGGCATTACTGTCAACAGTTGTATTATTTTCCTCTGTTAGTACAGCTATTGTACAAACCTTTGCAGTTACACACGCAATTTTTGGGATGGTGTACTTGTTCTGTAGACATTTAGAAGTGGTCTATTTTAGTCTTGCTGTTGCTTGGGGCAAATATCAGAAGGTATTGTTAATAAAAAGGTTATTGTGTTCACCAGACCGCCACCTTTTCACTTGCAGTTGCAGCAACCTTATTTGAGAGGAAGAATTCATTCAACCCAGTCTAGCTTTTTGTGCGTTGACCTATATGTAGATAGATAACATTCTGGTGGCTACAAAGGTCATAGCAGCTGCACATTGTGCCGCAGTGCCAGCAGTGGACAAACCCCATTACCTGAATCAAAGTATAGATACTCCTGTTTGAATATTACTCCACCACAAGTGAAAGTTTCTCAATCGAATTTTTACTGGAGTTAAAGTACTTTTTAATTTCGACACATTGCAATGTTGTTTTCTCGATGCTTTTACAGAACCTTGTAACTCTCTGAAACCACCTAATGAATGCACCGACTTGCTTGTAGAACCGCTCTGCTACACAAATGCACCTCCCTCCGCCGGGTAGTTGTTTGCATGTTGCTAACAAAGTGGAATGGATGCATTTTACATTGAAAGCAGATGTCTTGCTTGTACTTGTTTCACAGAGCTTCAGGATGTATTTCGGCTTGTACATCAAACCCAGTTGAGAGCGGGCGCTGTGATTGTTTTTTGTCCTGTGAGCAACACAGCGGGTGACCAATCACATTTTAGAAGACACGTACCGACAACCTTCGCAGAGATGTAGTGGAGTCCAAAGTCAGAAGTTTCCAAAAAAAATAAAATAAAATAAATAAAAAATACTCAAATGAATGTACTTCATTACCGTTCACCACTGGTCAATGTGCAGAAAAATTTACACTTGCACTCCTCTTGTTCCAAACGTATTTGTACAGTTGAGTCTGGAGTTGAGTGCAATATTTTTGGAAAAAAAATATTTTGATAACTCTTTATTTAGATTTTGCAATTTTAATATTCTACATCTATTTTTTATGTTAAAGCCCTTATCCTTAACCCTTTTGCGACATGCTTTTAATTTGAAAATTGATTGACAGAGTACAGTAAAATACACCTGCATTTTGAAAAAAAATATATATTTCTTGTAATTATCATACTGCAGCTAAGGTGTGTCATGTTTATCTGTTTCAGGGCTGGTAAAAATCAAAGAAGCAAATGACATTGAGATGAAGCTGAATGAGGTGGAGAGGCTACTGAAGAATGCTATCAATATGCCATGGAAGGTTGGTCTTTTCATTTGAATTTTTATTCGTATTCTATCAGCATGTTCACTTTGCATTGAAAGACATGTCTGAGATTCCTAGGGATCACCCTTCGGCTAGCAGGTACATGTTGGGATGTCTTTGTGGGAAACTCTTGGCTGTACAGACTAATTTTTCCCCCCCAAATCTCACCTCACAGTATTCCAGGTCAGAGGTGATGTTAACTTTCTTTGAGCGGTCACCGCTGGATCAGGTGCTAAGGAACGACAAAGTCCACAGAATCCAGCCTTGCTTTCAGAGTCCGATCAAGATATCAGGTAGGTCTGTCTTGTGAAGCACAAACATGGACCCATGCACTAATCTGTATTGACTACAGCTGCTATTGACCTCTGTTATGTCACCATGATCGCTCTGTGTCTTTTAGAAATCATGCGATCAAATGGTTTCTGTCTGGCCAATACAGAGACGATCGTATTTGACGAGAGTCTCCCCCAGGAAAAAGAGAGACCCTCATCTACTGACTCTGGGGAACATGCGTGAGTATCAGGATGACACATATTTCTGCCTCTTTCTTGTTCTTATCATAGTGACTCTCTCATGTGCACATTTTCCCCAAATGAAAGGGTCTCTGTGTTTGCTCCTGAGTGTGATTGTTTTAGTGAGCGTGAAATTTCTTGGATGCAAACAAATCCCAGGACCCGCCACCCCCCACATGCACAGTAGGAAGTGTGTCTGCACCTCTTCCTTCCCTGGGTGTGTGAAGGAAGCAAAAGAGGAACAAACTGCTTTTGGTCTTTTACACACAAACCCAGACTTTTAATCACTCAGCGAGGGACTAGGGGCTAGACAGTTTACTATGGACAACTTTGTGGGATATTTCTAATAAAAGGCTCTCCACCAGATTAAACATAGAGGTTGCAGTAAACTCCAGTTCCATTAAAAGAGGGCCTTTGTTTTCAACTTAAAAACACAGTAATCTTCTGATGACTTGGTTAGACTAGACATGTCCACCCCGTCCATTGATTAATATGTCTTTTATTGTCTTGCCCAGGTATGAGGACGGAACAGAGTTCTTGCCAATGGAACCGGAGCTGTGTGATGAGGAAACAGAGGCGTACGTCACCAACCTGTCCTACTACCATCTGGTCCCATTTGAAACAGATATTTTGGAATGAGGAACTTCACAAGATACATGCTGGGTGAATGGACATTTGAAGAAGAGCACACACACACCGTTCAACGAAACCTAGCTATGCAATGTCCTTTTCGGTCGTTGAGGGAACGTGCCACACACAGCTGCTCCAGTGTCCTGCTGCTGCTGCTGCTGCTCATTCTAGCATTTTTTCCAAAGTGGTTGTTCCCCTAGCTGGTTTTGGACTCGACTGTATGGTTTCCCAGTGCACCCAAAGACTCAGAGAGTGCAACAAACAGTGCCACTGTTATCCTCTGCCTCTGTCTTTCGACACTTTACGTGATGTCACCAGTGTGCCTCATTCTTAGCCTTACTCCAGTGTCTCAAGTCCAAACAGGATGGGATTCTCTTTAGACCGACTATAGATGGCTGTGAGGTGACGTAACCCTCCGTCTGGCAGCCGTAGAGGAGGCCCTCAGTTTTTGGAGCAACAGAGGCTGACAGCAGCTGTTTGCGTTTCAGAATGCCAACTAAGATATCTCAAAATCTTTAGGGAGCTGATCATTTCCCCACGGATACATGTAATCAATATGGTGTTAAGATAAGGTCTGCTTGTTTGCTAGCAGCTGATCATTGCAGTCCCATATTATCCTCAATGTGATTTAAAAAAAAAAACAACAACAACCTGAAAACACCTCCATGTTCCTTAAATCCTATGTTCCCTTAACAAAACAAGAAGAATCCATCCATACCTCTGATATATGAATATCAATGAAATGCATTATCTGATAGTACATGCTTAATAAATATCTGAAATTGTGTTTATGGACAAGCTGCTTCTTATTCAAATACACATGTTGCACATAGCCGATAAACACCATTTCTGATATTATTTATTAAATACATACTCAGATTGCATATTGTTGTTAATATACCCATGATACGGACATTATTCTTCTTTTTATGTTGAAGACACACAGGACTGATGGAACATGGGGCTGTTTTTAGTTGGAAAATGACATTGGAAAAATAGGGCTGTGGGATCACATTAACATTTGTTACTTTGCTAAATTCATCTGATGGAGAGTTATCTGGTGAATAAAGCCGAAACCCAGCACATAGGTTGGGTTTCCCCTGAACAGTTTATTCAGACGCGGGAAACAAATTGCTCAGATGAACTGAGATGATTATTCTCGGTGTGTTTTGGAGCGAGGGCTGGCGATAAGGCTGTGTAATAGCAACCTAAATTTGGAGACAGATCTACCTTATCGGACTATTTACTTTTATTTATACGTTACTGAATTATCCTGACCTGCACCACAATTTTTTTTTTTTAAGATATCTGTTTTTGGAGCTCATATTTTATTACACTTTTATTCCCTGGACCTCCATGATGGTGCCAGATGTGATTTCTAGGAGATTTGTGACACAACTGCAATGCCTCTATTGTCTCCTCCCTCCAGCTGCTCCCTTGTGTCCGCACAGTGTTAACCACTCCGGCGTTTTCTCCTGGGTGAATGCAGTGTCATGAAGCTTTGTGTATGATCCTGTTTTATGGTGCAGTTTTAACCAGCATGTGGGAACTTTTGTGTCTGTCTTATACCAGCCTTAAATTTCAAGGATAATTCCTGGTTTTGTTGCTGTGATGTTGACTCGGTGCTTCAATTTGAGAGTAGTCTAAGATCAAGGTAAATTTGGATTTGCATGGTTTGAGTCTCTGGCAGTAGACTTAGAAGCATGAGCAAAGTGTCGCTGCTACTAATGCTGACTGAATGGAAGTCATAATTTAACTTTATGGCAAATTAACAGGAATTAATAAGCTCTTTCTTCTTAGGAGCAGTAGTTGAATCATTTTGATAACCAGTGAACCAAACCATGTAACTCTTTTGCAGTTGGACTACTGTCAAATTAAAGAATATTCACACCGAAAAAAGAAATGTCTTGTAAGTGTGGTTATTATGTTGCTATGGGAATTTCTTTTTCCAAAGTGAGGACTTAGTGCTGCCTGAAATTTCATGAGAATGTTTTCTGAGGGTGGGGGGGTTATCTTGATAATAAGTTAAAATGTAAATTTACTAGGTGTTAATGTAGCTTGTCTTATTTTTAAACAAATAACTTGATATACTACAGTCAAAGCCCATTAATGTGCTGACATTGCGGCAATAACTGAATCATCTGAGGCTCTGTTGTTGCTTTATTATGAATGATAAATCAGAGAAAAGAAAGCTCTGTCCTGCCGGTGAATTGAGGCCGTATCTGAGCCGCTGTGCTGTGTGAGAACATGTGAGGACGTTCGCCCAGACAGCTGACTGCAGCGGGTGTGGGAGTCGACCGCTCGGCCTGCAATGGGGGAACAAGTCCGCTCTTTATCTAAAGAAAACAAATGGCCATGCTGTGCTGACGCATTCTATAGGGAAACTGTGTGAAATAGGCAAATGATTAAAAATGCATGTCTTTTGTGGGGTTTATGGTTGTGCCCACTAAATGAGAGAGAGAGGGTTTTCTGGAACTGGACAAACTCGTGGAGCATCTTTTGCCTTCCTTACAGCGTCACTCAGTGCAGCATCACCTTTCTTTTGAGTGACAGTTAGTGATGGAAAACATATACAGGTGTAACTGCAGAGGAGTCCTACTGGATTGCCGTGTTTTGACACTTTTGCCAGTTTAACCTTTTTTTTTTTGCCTAAAGCTAACAGCTTCTGTCCAGTTTTCTGCCCTCTCCTTCAAAATACAAAAGCACTCAACTCTCACAAACTTGGCACACGGGCCCACTCCAGCACGGCCCCTCGGCATGAATCTATTTAGTAACACAGTCATGCTCACCATTCACCCCGTGAGAAAGTCCAGCTCTTTCTCAGGGTGTGAAGCTATCCCCCTCTTTTTGTTTTCCCCTCTGTTTTCTCCAAGGAGGAAAGCTTAAATTAGAGGAGGAGACACATGATATGGACATTCTTTGGACACAAAGTTTTCTATTGAAAAAATGTCATTGAGGGCTTTCTGCTAGAAAGTAGGACAGTATGATTGCAGTGATTAGAGTGCTTGAATAATCTTACTGCATTCAAATAAGAGACTGGAAATTCTTTTTTTTTAAGCCGAGTTGCTTTGCAAACTTTATACCAAGAGTGTGGTTTCTCTGCATGCAGCTGCTCAGCGTTTGTCCTAACGTATGCATTATAATTTAATGGTCAACGCCGCTCCAGCTTCACCTCTCCCTACCTTATAATAGACACTTTGCAAGCTCAGCCAGTGCATTACAAATACTTTGTCATAGTTTCCATGAAGTTATGACTAAATGGTACTCAACCAGTATTGTGCAGTGCAGGGGAGTGGCTAACTGAGCGCTGGTCTTCTGGTTTTAGTGACTTTTTGAAACATATCAGTGTGCTTATCTCGCCAGCCAGATGTGATAGTTCAGAGGATGATGGAATTATAATTATATCCTATGTTTTTTTATTTATTTTTTCAAGCTGCAGCCTCACTGTGTAAAGCTAACCTGCCTTGTAATCTCATGTTTATATGCTTATATGGTCAATGTGAGATTTTTGGGTGTGTATATATATATATATATACATTTGTCTCAAAAGGGCTGAATGAGCATTATCTTTATTAGAAAACCTTGAAAATGAAGTGTATGGGGTAATATGTTTGACGATATTAATGATATCCAGACAGTATTAGAAAAGAGGTATTCATTAAACAAATAAATATGTTTGTAATAATAAAAATATGGAATCTCTGCTGTTAATATGGAAATCATGATGAGAAATACACTTTAATCTGGGAGAGTTGTTCCAGAGGTTAACAAGGGTTTTGTCCTGCTGCTCTGGCCCCCTTGTGGTGAGTATCGGTAAGCCTTCCAATATTCACCCTGATCGAACAAATTTAAATAAAAACTACACAAATGATTAATAAATAAACATTATTACATTTATAATTATAAAACTATTTTGCAAATGCAGAATTAGTGCTATCAGACATAATATGATCACCTGCAATAAGTAATCTGAGTCTGAAATAATGTCCAAATATTGCTAAAAAAAAAAAAAAAAATCTGCTGAATG
>OMLB01049210.1:15754-27695 GCA_900302555.1 Myripristis jacobus | reverse complement strand
CCTATCTAAACCTTCACAATAAAGGTTTTTTTCTTGTCTGGTAGGTATATATGGATTTTGTCATGTTTATATGACATGCATTACAAAATAATTATAATTTAAATTGTGATTTGTTGATGGAGTGCAGACTGTGTGATTATTAGTTTCTATTTGTAACACTTTTCGACTGATATTCCCGATGTACCTCAGTGCAAACTGTTGCTTATGTGCAAGTGACTTTTCTTGTAACAAAAATAAATGAAGTTTGGTAGGGACCAGCTGCTCGGTGGCAAAACTCTTTGTGACTTGGGAGAAATGATCATCAGACATGGCGGCGTCTTCCTCCATATATTAAAAACAAAATCATTTATCTGCAGACTATCATAATGGACTCCCTGGTTCGTTTCATCAAGCTCATTTGAGAAACTGCCACAGGATCACAGCAGGGTTCATCACATTAAACCAAGCGAGTGATGAAACATCCACGGTGCACAGGATGCCTCCCTTGGTGTTAGAAAGAGACTGATTTAGCGTTCCAGTTTCCCCCCGAGTTCATTAGGCCCTGCAGGCTGACGCAACCTTAGCAATCGCTCCTTAATGTGTTCTGCTTGTTGTAGGACTTTGAGTTCGGCAGTATCCTTGGCTGCAGCTCCTTTAGGGACATTCTTTTCCTTTTTGCACCTGAAGATTCGACAATTTAAATTGGAAAGTTGACCTTTGCATTGAAGGACCTTTCCCTGATGGATTTGCTGTCCTGATTGAACGTTTTCTTTTGAGGCGCTGGTTGTTGCTGCCATGCTCCGTCGTTAAGCATCGACTTTTAATTTGCCAGAGAGCCGCGGCGCCTGCTGTGACTCTGGCATTTCATACGTTTGGTTTGAGTAAAGTTTTCAGGAAATCAATGACGTAAAAAACATTTCAATAAAACCATCGGCCTTTCAACCCTTTTCTGCCTTCACTCTCGCAGGTTAAAGGGCGATCTTGCCTATAATTACAAGGGACCCAGGACAAAAGATGACATCATAGAGTTTGCCAACAGGGTGGCAGGGTAAGTCACATTATCCCCCCTTAACGAAGCATTTCACCCACAGTCAACCTTACTTTTATTTCACAGGAACAGGCTCCATACTGACATGAACCATGCAAACATGGTCATGAACGCAGGCCACATCTGTTTCATAGCTCCCTGAATTTCTGCCTGCGATCCTCCAGTTTAAGCCACTGTATCAATCGAGCCTGACAGATTTTCCTCTCCTCGGGGGGAATCAAACCAGACCCATGACGGGGGAGTTGATCAAAAGCTTGGCTCCAGTTTCATTCAAGGACTGTAGGTTGTTGGATCCCCACTAGGTGGTGCCACAAGCACACGAATCACAAGTCAACTCAAGGAACCACTGGAGCTGTTGGATGTCTTACACCACCTGTCATCATTACTGTGCTGTATAAACATCTCAGATACAGATGTTACTTTTGCCCTTTTATCACAGCTGATGGGTTTTATTTTGAATATTGTCAGTGCTAAACACCAAATCTGTTTGCATTTTTTTTTTTTAAATTCCCATTCCAGACCAGCAGTCCGGGCGCTTCCCAGTAAGCAGATGTTTGAGCACATGATGAAACGGCATGATGTGCTTTTTGTTTACGTCGGCGGAGAGTCTCCCCTCAAAGTAGGTATCATCTATTTCACCAGCCGCCGATCAAGAGTCAGATTTTCCATCTATAAAAATGTATGAATCAACTTACTGTGAAGCACCATAAAATTCACTATAAGATATATGCTATTTTGTGTAATGCGCTCATGCTCTCATGCACTTATGCACTCGCCGGAGCTGCCACAACACTGAATTTTTGTCTATTGATTGAATAATAGAGGCAGTGTTCCTGCTGCAGCCAAGTATTCTGAACGAAGAGTGGGCTGCAAATAATACCTGCTAGCGATGCAGCCTTGACAACTTGTTACACACAGATTTATTGAAAGCTGTCCTGGAAAACAGAACTACTGAAAGACCTTTTCTTTGCCATTGCAGGAGAAATACATCGACGTGGCTTCTGAGCTCATCGTCTACACTTATTTCTTCTCGGCTTCGGAGGACGTCTTGCCAGAGGTAAGGTGCGCCGCGTGAGTCCAGTTGGTCTCTTGAAAGTTCAGAGAGATACTG
This sequence comes from Myripristis jacobus, assembly GCA_900302555.1. NCBI lineage: Eukaryota > Metazoa > Chordata > Actinopteri > Holocentriformes > Holocentridae > Myripristis > Myripristis jacobus. The sequence continues at coordinate 25,557 of OMLB01049210.1, read as the reverse complement.
CTGTAATTTCGGGGGATTTTCAAGTTTCACTCTCATCAGATGAAATGTTAAAATGTTAAAGGTGGAATAGGTAATTGTGTACCCAAATGGTGTTGCAGGTTTTCCCAGTTCTCTAGGCAGAAGTGAAAGAAAATAAATGAGATTCTAATTGTAATACTAACACCCTCCAAATGCTATAACCTAGACTAACCTAAGCCGACATGGAGCTTGCATGCTGTCCTTCAAGTGTTACTCGGTATAAGGAAGGGCAACGTCCATCGTCCATGGTCGACTAATCAGTGGGCGGCATTAAAAAAATAATCAGTTATGTCGTTTTAATTGATTCGTTTTGGCCAAAACATCAAATGAAATGGAAAAAAAAACCATATTTACCCAAGTGTCAGTCAAAATTAATTTCTTGTTGTTAATGGGCTAATCAAATTAACAGAGGAATCCATTGTGATCAAGGACAAAAAGGCACTATATGTGAGAATGTGCAGTCTGCAGTACCGTGTATACTGCAACATTCGGCGTTGTACAAGTAATCAGCAAACAAATAATCCCTAGAATTATTCCAGTATTAATCCACATTTATTTATCACATTTATTTCATGGCACGTTTGTTGTTATTCTTCAATCAACAGGCTAAACTGAAGAAAGCAAAGAGAAAAGAGTAGCCTTAATGGTAGTTCAGGCATACCAAATGTGACTTTTGGCATAGACTCACAGAACAAGCCAAAAAACAAATATTTCACAATCGACAGAATGATCAGATCAGAGCAGAGGAGGAAAAAAACAAAGTACTGGCAACCAGGCATGTTTAGAGTTAATCCAGGCAGAGACTTTCTGTACTTCACTGTTTGAAATTTCAGCTGGCTCACCGCTCGCAGGCCACAGCTGGATGTGGATGTTTCTGTGTCGTGCAAAGTCACTGGTCTGCCCGGTGTTGGTGTGCAACGTTATTTCTGCTGAATTCAAATTAATGACCAGAAATGACCACATGTAAACAATCGAATGAATAATCAAGTAATCAGTGAAATGTGCACAGCGTTAGTATGAGATTCACAGTTTGCTGCAATAGCTAAGTCCATATGTTTCAGGTTCACATACATCAAGAAAGTAAAGGAGGATTTATGGAAGTTGATTTTGAATTATGTATTGTGTTTTTTCAACAGACAGTGACTCTGCCAGAACTTCCTTCAGTTGTAGTGTTTAAAGATGGGGCCTATTTTACCTACGATGGTGAGTACTGGAGTGTGTTTTTATAAAGCACATGTAGAGTGTTGCCCCGTCTTTAAGGGCTTTGTTGTCTCAGAAGGATTTTTTTCTTCAATTAAAATGACCTGACAGTCTTTTTCCCAGTAAATCAGGGTAGGGTGCCATGTTCTCTGCTGCTTGTTGTCTGCCTCCTTTACTTTCTCTCTCTCTCACTCTCTGTGAGGCTTGTTTTCTCTAGCCTTGTTCTCCTCGTTCCTCAGTCAAAACTCCTGTTCTTTCATCTTGCTTACCACACGGAGTTATGGTGTGCCTGGCCCATCATAAAGCACCTAGGGCTCTGCCCACTATTGTCTTTGTGGTGAGGCCAGTGATGTTGTGGTGGTTTTGTCTCTGGGCGGACACACATAGCGGACCAGGGTGGATGGACTGGCCTGTGTGGGCGTGGGAGACCACAGTTTAGGCCAAAGAAACCAGCGCAGAGCCGGCTGTGTTTATACATCTGAGCCAGACACAAGCAAGCCTTTACTTGTAGACGTAGTTGTCAAATCACTGCATGCACTGCACAAAATCTTATTTTGGTCTCGGATTCAATCTTAAAATCTTGTTTTTCTCGAAACAAGTAAAAAATCTGCCAGTGGTATGAGATAATCCTACTTGTTTCTATCGCTAATCAACTTGACTCCAATATATTCTTGAATCAGGAGTCATTTTTGGGATACTTGTGGGCTGTTCTACCTTGTTGAAACATTTTCATACTTCTTCCCAGAAAAAGCCCTACTTGTTTCCAGTGCAGTTTCACTTGTTTCATGAATATCCCCCCCTACTGGCAGATTCCCTCTGGTTCTTAAACGAGTCAAAATGACTTGTTAAGATGGAGATTTAATGCAGTGCAGAATCATATTTTGCCTGAGTTTAAGAGGAGCTGCTACCCACCAGACGAGAGCTTGAGATGGCTGCCCAAACCCGACGGGACCCCCACTGTTCCCTCTCCTGTCAGGTCAGGTTCAGACAGGGCAGAAATTTCAAGTAAATATGCCAGGTCAGGTCAGATTTTTAGTCCTGGGATTCAGATTTTACATTTTTCCTGCTTATTTTAACTTTTAATGGAAACATGGATGGATTGATGAAAGAATTTGTTGAAGTGGCAGTTAAACCGTTTTTGGATGGGTTTGACTTGTGTAATGTTAAACTTAGGTTTTCCATCCAGCCATTTTAATCTGAGGTTGGCAAGCACCATGTAGATTGCAGTTAATTAGTAGCTTAAAGATAAATTTGTTAAGCATATATTGGGTTTTGTCGAGACTCTGGCTGGTGATGGTCGAGTTTTGACAGAATTTTCTTGGGCTTCAGTTGGAAAGGGTTCAGCGTGTTGTCTTCGTTGACAGTTCGGGTCAAGTTTGGTCAGAATTTTCTCATCCATGATTGGGTCAGGTTCATAATCTCGGGCCTGATTCACACTCCGTTGCCCACCCGCACAGAAGTCAGCGCAGCAGTGTAAGTTCGCCACATTCCTCCATGATGTCTTGGATCTCGCTGCCACTCAGAGCCTCTGCTGGGAGGCGGAAGCGGAAAGGCAGGGCGTCCAGGCACAGTCCCAAAACAAATGGACTCCAGTAGTGGCTGTTGGGGAGGTTCGGTGCACGGTGCAGGGCCCGCAGGACAAAATAAAGCTCCAAGCTCGCCCCTGTTTGCCAGTTTACGTCAGTCTGCTCCACCTGGCCATTGTTGAAAGAGGGCTTCCTGCACCAGAATCTCAGTAGGAGGGGGTCGTCGCAGTAGATGGTGACAACAAAAAGCCCACACCGCACAGAGTCCTCAAGAACTCGGATGCGGAGGATGTTCTGAATGGCTAACATCGCCATGGTGACAGCATATTAAGCTTGTCAAGGATTGAGAATGCGAGCGGCAAGGCGAGATGACAAGATTGTGTCCTTCATCACATGGTGGGTTTTTTTTCCCCCTTCAATACTGGAAAGAAAAACCCCTTGTGTAATAACTGGTATCTCATTTTTTTTTTTTTTTAGGTGAAATTAGCAGGTGAAAATAATCAGACTTTATTTAGCCCACTTACCTGGTATAAAAAAGAATCCTCCATCGTGCATCAGAAGAGTTTCAGCTGTGGCTTGTCTTCAGTCCAAAGCACATTTTACCTGTGGTCCACGTTATCTCGTTTGCTGCCAACTGTGCCTGCTGTGGCGCTCGGAGGATTGGTCTCTCACATTCAGTGGAGGGATATTGGCTCAGACAACGGGCAGAGAGCAGCTCAGTTAAATAAGGTTGAGGCGTCTTCTGTGGCTCTCCGTGACCCTCCGACTTTGCATGACGCTCTCCCGGGAACTTCACATCCATGGAATTGCATTTGGCTGCACTTCAGAGAAACATTTGCATAGATTCCGAATGACGCCATTTTAGCATGACAGATGCTGACATTTATTCACATGTGTGACAGACGTGCAGCATTTGCATGAATATGTCGTGCAGATGTTGGCATGTGCCTGAATTTGTTTCTCCATCAGGTGTATGGAGTGACTCTCCTGGGTAAAAAGCTCATTTTTTCAGTCACCTGCCGTCGTGCCTAGTGGGCCCCACTATTCACCAGCCACTTTGATTACCCCCACACACCCCCGGGTTTTTGTGTTTTGTATGAATTATGTCTTTGTGAAGATGCAGTTTCACAGCACTTATTAGAAATTCAGAGCACATTGTGTTCTTATTCTGCGGGTCTATCTTGTTATGTTTAAAGAATAGATGCCAGAGAGCAAAGCCGCACTCTGTCCAAATAAAGCCTCCCGCTTTGTGTAAATGCTATTTGACACATTGTTGTCGAGCTTTGATCGGTTTACTGCATATCACAAACAGCGCCGTCCATTTCGGAGAGTTTTGTTAAAACACGGTGCAGCACGGAGGCTCATGCATATTTAATTGCTTAAATGCTGAGATTCAGACTCCCCTAAAGCTGTACCACAGTTTGGTAATGTTACTGATGCTACAACATGCACACGAGTCAAGGAGTAGTACGTCTTAAGAGCCCAGCTGTTCTGACTATTTCATAGGCAAGACGATGAAGCGAGTGAGCTTCATGTTTTCTCTGTAATATGATGTAATGACTACGAAAATAGACAGCCAGGTAGTTTGTTAGTTTCCTTGCCGTTTGCAAATGTTTTATCTGGAGCTCCCTCACCAAGGTGGCTGCTGTCAAACATGTTCCTCTGTGTTAATACACAACAGGCCAAGCATACAGCTTTTTTTTTTTTTTTTGCAAAGCCATTCAGTGGTTTATGGTTTGGCATTGCCACCAGCTGTATGGAAAAGTACATAATACAGCCAGCTGTGAAGCAGAATTAGTTTGCATATGTTAATGGAGAGCGCTTTAGTGACAGGCTGATTAACTTTCCATGCGATGACAAGATGATATCACACTTGTAAAGGTGATGACACAGAGGTGACTTTTTGAGGCAATGAGGCCGGACAGTTTTCACCTCTCTGGTTATTTGAATTGGCAAAGAGGGCAGCGTCAGCCTGGATGGCATGGTGATGAAAGGTGTAATGACTGGTCATAATAACTGTTGGCCATATTGCCCTCCCACATTATGTCACCTATGCATCACAGCTTTTGGAATCCAGCGATGTTGCACAGTTTTCCTCTCTGGCAACCAGTCAAAACATGTCAGTGTTAATCCTAAAGGTATTCTTTCCCCTCCAAGCAACATATGCCATCTTTTTGTTGTTTTCTCTGTGCTCTCTGTCACTGTTAAATAGTTGGATCTCGGTGTTATTATACTAAATGAACCAGACCTCTGCTGCTTTCTGTTTGAGTTATCTTTGATGATATAACCTCCCCCCTCTCTGCCTGCTTTCCCTCCTCTCCCCTGTGTTTCTCCCCTTTGCTTTTGTTCCCTAGCTATTTGCATTGTCTTAGAGGTCTTCTATGCCATTAACCTTCATCCTTGAGATGTGTCAGAGCTGCCTCTTCCCTCCTCTCAAACTTTGACACTGGATCATTCTCACTCCACCCACTGTCTGTTTTTATTGGCCCTCCTGCCCCTCATCTTTCTCTGTGTCTCCCACTGTGTGAACTCTGGGCTGACAGGCTCCTGTAGGGCAGTATGGAGATTGCAGGGCTGACGCCCAGGAAGAGAGCACTTCTAATTTGTTTCAAGGTGAAGAAAGCTCAGTCAGTGTAGAGGTTCATCAGCCTGTACAATCTCAGCATGTGGCCTTCAGCTCTCCCTCCTCTCCTACTGATGGGTAGAGAAGAAAGCCGGGCAGCTGCCTGCTGTCTGCAAAGCCAAAACATCTGTGGAGGGAACTTTCGGGAATGTGTACCGAACTGATTGACTCAGCATCCTTAACAACAAGACTGTTTTGCCTCCTCACGCTGGCAACAGTCTCAAGTAGCTCACATTGCATTTAGGACAGCTGTGCTTGAACACTATTACACGCTATGACCTTGCAGTTGTACTTAGGTTGTCACGTTAAGTACTGTGTAGTAGTCTTGCAGCTCCTTGGAGACCCCAGCTTAAGAACCATGTAAACGTCATCAGCATTCTTGTAATCTCTGTAATGGTAGCAGAAAGGTCATGATAACTTATTAACATGTCATAATGAGGTCTCGGGCTACATTTGACATCAATTACCAGCGTCCTGTCGCCGCTCTCAACCACAGAAAATAGTTTTGTTTTACCAGCCTCGGTACCCCGTCTCCGTACCTTGAGGGACTGAAACTGTTTTCCATTTGCATGTTGCTTCCAGATGTCTGGGTAGAAACAACATGTGGTTCACACTCAGGAAACAATGCTGGAGGTTTTTTTTTTTCTTATTTTTGCAACATGTGATTGGTTTTCCGATGCATCTGGGGAGTGATGCATTTCTTGTAAAATTGGAAGGATCTGCCAAATCTGTTTCCTGAAAACGAATGTGTAGAATCATTTACAGATGTGTGTGGGTGTTTATTTATTTTTATTTGTATATTTTTTTTTTAAATATAAAATGGTACTGGGAATGAGGTCAGGTGAGCTTTTGTGGTGCCAGCGCACCAGATAGCATCCCTGACAAAAACAGGCATTTATAGCAGACAGAAAATTAGGGTGTTTTTAATATTTGTGAAAACCAGCTGTGTGTAGTAGCGAATTCAAACGTCTCTCTCAACACCATAATTATGGATGAGCACACTCACCACAATGTCCCTTCATTTATTTCTTGGCAGCCATCTTGGGTAACTATTACCTTTGAATGTTTACACCTAGATCAATTTTCAATCCACCCACTCTCATGCGCAGTCACTGTGTTGTAAGTGTCTGTTTCAGCCCGAAAATAGCCTCCCTGACCGCTTTATCCAGAGGCAGCCCTCTGTCAAAACAATTTTTGACCATCCTTCCATCTTTAAGTGACCCCTGTCAATGAATGCGCAGCTTGTGTCCCTCTCCGTATTCCACAGAGGGCAAACATGTAGTAAACACTGATCTTCTTACAATCCACGCATCAGCACACCGTTCAGCTTTGCTTTGAATATAGACGGGTTGCGTGCTGCATATCGATGGGCTGTTTTATGCTCCTCGTCTGTAAGGTAATGTATCTGTGTTGCAGAGTACGAGGACGGTACCCTGTCATCGTGGGTCAACAAGGAGCGCTTCCAGGGATACCTTGAGATCGACGGCTTTACGCTGTATGAGCTTGGCGAAACAGGTTCAGTATGAATCAAACTTGTCATTGTCTGAGGTCCAGTAAAATAGTATATAATATTTTCAAATGATCTTTTTCCCATGTTTGCTTATGATTATTTTGTGGCCCTAATCCGCTTATTTATACTTATAGTAGTCATATGCCACAGGTATACATTAATCTTTTAATATCCCGATAAGCTGTATTTTGTTTATTGTGAGCATCAGCTGTGTGACTTTTAATACAGAGATGCAGTGCATTGATATTTTAAAATAATCTCATAGAGGGCATTATAAATACACATTTTTGTTGTGTGATTTAGATGATCAGATTTCGTGAACGTTTTGGTGTACAGGCCTTAGGGCTGTGGATTAGTCAGGAAATACGGTTTGTTTTTGACACATTTTTGATTGAGGACGACATGATCCATGACTTAACAAAAGTATAATAGCATTTAGGGCTCATAAACCCAAGTACATTTCTACAATCAGTATGATTATTGGAAACTTTGACTTTAAAACCTTTACAAACATTTGTGCCAAGTTTCATTCACTGAAGATTGAGCTATAGGGACATGCCATACTGTAAAGGCCATATCTCGCACGTTAAGTTATCCTGAACATAAACTTGGTATTTATTTCTGTCTATAACTATCCATAATTTAGTGATGTTACTATCAACAACAATATTTAATTCATGCCATTTTGTATTTTTTGAAGAAATTGCCCTCTCCAAAGGCTTTCTCAATTTTTAAACTATCATCATCAAACTTGTAGCTTAGTATTGGTGGCCAGCGATGTACAAATGGGCAATAAACGGCATCACTTCAGCCAACAATTTGACTATTAAATGGCTGTGAACCTAAAAATGGGCATGCCTAGTATAGGAATTTGCTTAAACAAATGCCATGCATTATGTATTTGGTGTATATCAGATTTTTCAGTGCAAATGAAACATGTGAGAGCCGCTCTAATAGCTTCCCTCATATTGCACTTGACCCCTTCAACCCTTAAATCTTTAACATTATGGCTTAAACCTCCCCTTTGTCTCACATTTGTATTCAGAGGTGTATTCCTTGTTTTTTTTTTTTTTTTTTTTTTTTTTTTTTTTTTTTTTTTTGCAGTGTCTTTCACCTTACACCTACCTTTTTTTTTTAAACCCTTTGATTCATCAGTGACCACTAGGGGGCAGGCCAGCACTCATCAAAACAGCAGAGGGGGGCTGTAGCCTCAAACCACACAAGTCTGAATAACCTAGTCCTTTTAGTTGTGTAACAGTTGTTTTTATATAGACCCATTTGTCGTGTTATGGCTTTGGGTTTTGAACTGCACCAAAATAACCCTTCTACTAGTGAGTGACCACTTGTTTCCTGTTGAACCAAGAGGAAAGCCTAAGCTACCCTAATGTTGGAGTGATGAATGAACAAAGCGCCATCGGTGCCTCTCCTTCATTTTACCCCCGTTGAGAGGTGATGCGTCTCTCCCAGAGCCCTTATCTCTCTGCCATTGTTTTCCCCTCCTCTTTTTTTTGCGTTTGGCTGTGATTTGTAATCCTCGTCTGCCACCACAGGCAAATTGGTGGCGATTGCAGTCATCAACGAGAAGGACCCAACAGAGGAGAGCAGCAGGTACCGAGAACAACTGAGAAATTAAAGCATGGCTCCTATATAAATTACTAGCACACACTCCCATGGTAACCGCCTCAGTAGCGTTTAACCACAAGGCTTACAAATAAGATAAGACTTGCAGTTATTGTTTGGATCTTCCCACAAATTACCGGCGTTGGGATAAAAAAAGGTTAGTCTCCAACTCATGTGGTATTTCACTCTCCTCTCATTTGCTTTTAGATTAAAGACCCTGATACAGAGGGTGGCAAAGGAATACAGAGAACATTTTAACAGGTAAGGCACGGACACATAAGGAGGTCAAAGATGAATATCCAATTTATACATTTATTCTGGGATGGTGCTCCCACCAGGGAACACCGCCTGTCTGCTCAACAGCAAGTTTATGCCTTTGTCAGGGCACGTCTGTTTTCATCGAGGTTCAGCAGAAAGGTAATTATGCAAAATGTCAGCTTCCAAATTTAGGTGTTCTTTTCAGCTGTCAATCAAAACTCAGTTGGTTCAACCTGTATTAATGCATAATTGCCTGTTTTCTGGGTAGAGCTCCAGTTGTACAATCACAACCGCCGATGGCTTGTTCATGTTGTGTCTTGGCTCGTTCTCCCGCTCACGCCATTTATTTGCTTTGCATCCACGGTTGGAAAGTTAAAGGGTAGATCACCTGATGCATCACGGGTCATAACCTGGATTCAGATCCATGACATTGCGAGTATATGGTATGCACCAGAGTACACGGAGCCTGGACAGCCAGATAAGGTTTAACACAGCCAGAACTCCCAATGGAAATGCATACAGACAGTCTTGCAAAGTATGTTCCCAACATAGTCATCAACAAAGTACTGAGAATGTAATGTTTCCCTCCACTATCAAAGATCAAAGAAGGGACTATGGATTGGTTTATGTGTGTCTGTTCATCTGTCATGCCTCATATCTGAGCCTCTGCTGGCATGCTTTCAGATGAAACCTGAGGGAATGATGGATTTTGACCCTAGGATCCAGCATTTTGAATAGAAACCTGTTTTACCCACCACAGCGCTGCCAACACGACAATAAGATTTATGTTCAGTATCTCAACACTTGATATCCAGCTTCCTCAAAATAAAAGTGATTGCCCCACCACAGCGCCACCAACAGGCCAAAAAGTGTCCAAGCTTCAAGCATAGTATCTCAGGGGACATCATGGTCACCAGTGATGAGTCTGACAACAAGAGGAGGTTCAAACTCCTGTGTTTGCTGCATCCACTGTAGCAGACATGGCCTGTGACTCCTGCATTAGGAATGCGAATTGTGAGAAAGTTAGTAGCCGAGTACTCTGTTCGAT
>OMLB01049210.1:4332-15734 GCA_900302555.1 Myripristis jacobus | reverse complement strand
AATAAAAAAAAAAAAAAAAAAAAAGTGTACTCTAAATCATTGTTTTAGAATTGATGGAACAAAAAAAGCACCCATTTGTGTGCGAAATTTCGACTTTGATTTATTTACAGAATGAGTAGAAGTTGTGCTTGCTCATCTATCTTTTGTATGGTGTGTAAAAATAATACTAATCAAGTAAACCTAAGAGCCTAAAAAAAAACCCCAATCTATCACTGCTGTGCCACCATATTGCATCCCACCAATATGAGTTAGCCTCAGCGTACCTCAGGAAGGCTACTGCCCCACCCTGTGGATTCATTGGAACTGCGAGATTCACGGGAAGGATTTAGTGGGAAGTGAGGAAACTATTTTTTGTTATGCTATTTTTAAAGTTTTTGTGGCATTTCTGCTTTATTTGCTAGTGACAGTAGAGAGAGACTACATTACATGCAGCAAAGGGCTAGAATTGAACCTGGGCTGCTGCTAAATCACTTTACGAGATTTCAAGTGCTACGTTACAAGTCAAGCAGGTGGTTTCCAGTCGAGTACTCGAGTACTTGTTCCCATCCCTACTCCTATTGTGAGGAAAAGGGTGTATTCACAAGGATCAATAAGGAATCTGTGTTGCGTTGTGCATGGGTGCTCAGCTAGGCCACAGTGCTTACTAGCTGATTCATCAGACTGAGCGCTACTTTTAAAAGAAGAGATGTATCTCAAATTGCTGTGATCAAAGGGTTTCTACCTTTCCAGGCAGTCCCATTAGGACTGATTGAATTACACAGATCCCTATCATCAATTAGACGACTATCTGCCATGCTACCTTGTCTTGTTTTTGAAGTCAGACTCTCGAGACTCCGTTTGAGATCCCGGCTGAGATTAGAGGTACCCGCAGTGTTCTGACGCACTTAAGCGATGGTTGTTATTACGGTCACACCCTCGAATGTCGCCCTCTGTGTTTTGGTGGAGGCAGCGCACGGAGTCAGCCGCCCGTGGCCGACGGCTGCCATTTGAATGAGTGAGCAGCCCGGCTTGATGCAGCAATAAATGTCGTGGCATTCATCTCACCGTCCGTCTGTAGCATTGTGACAGAACAATAAATGCAATCTCTCAGATCAGAGATGGGACTAGCCATTGAGTTGCGGTGTGTGTGTGCGCACGTGCATGTGCAAGTAAGAGATCAAATGAATGTGCATGCCTGCGTATGACTCCTACATGTGAGAAAATCTCATTGCGTTGACAAATGGGTGTATATTTCGCATAAATTCGTTACCAATAATTATCGCAGCACATAATGGTGCTGAGAAGACTTACCTAAGTCGAGTGTGCAAAGCAACAATCATCGGAAAAAAAGAAACCGTAACACAACAAAATAAATTTTCCTGCAATCACTGCTACAATCATGCTCAGTGTATTCAAACACTTGTCTTAATCTCATCCCCCTGTACTCTCACAATCCCCTACAGAGATTATTGTTGAGTATGTAGATCAGTTTCCAACTGTGGCAGACCCATAACTCATTGTTGCACAGTACTGTAGCTTTTAGTGCGGAAGTGACAAGCTGACTTTTTGAGATACTTTATTCCCAGGCTGGCCCAATATTGTCAGCCAGATTATCACTAACCCAGACTGATATTACATTGCATCCGGTGGATTTATTATATAGTTCAGTCTCTTCATAATCGTGTCATTGATATCAGCGCAGGCAGTATTGTTTAGCACCCAGGGGACAAACGTGCTAGATGTGGCTGTGATTCAGTATGAAAGTAATATATATGTAGAAGCTCCATAATCAGTCATTCAGTGGAAGTCACCGCTTCCCAGGACTTATGTTCCCCGCTTCCCAAGTCTACCCACAATGCACTCTGCTCAAACACAGCGCAGTACAATGAGAAACAAATTGAATTCCTCCTCTGCCTTATCGTTTAGATAAATCACCCGAGACTTTTCTGTACTGAAGAAGAAGAAGATGAGGAGGAGGAGACGGCATAGGACGGAGCTTTGGGGCTTTTCCAAGCCGACACAAAAGTGATCCCAATTTCCTTTCAGAGAGCACAGCCAGAGCATGTGATTCCATTCAGCGGTGTTTCACATTTCTGCGCCAGTGTGGAGAGAGGAGGAATTCGAGTTTGGGACAGTCCCTCGTTTTGGACATTCCGCTTAATGACGACTCGTGTGTGTTTACTGCACTGTGTGTTTATTTGTCACTGTTTCGCTCACTCATGCCATTTATTTGTTGTGCGTCCGCAGAGACTTCCAGTTTGGCCACATGGATGGGAATGACTACATCAACAGCCTGATCATGGGGTGAGTGCCTCACATCCGGCGTCTCTTTTCTTCCCACACCATCCTCTTCCTCGCCGCCCGAAGGCTACGAGTCCAAGTCTGGACTGACTGGCTCGCAACGGCAGCTCTTGCCATTAAAGATGCTCTCTCATGGAGCCGTCAATTACACAGATGGACTGTCATTTCATTTTACTGCTCTTGGCCATTTCCAACACACACACACACACACACACGCAGACACACAAGCTTCCAGCAAGCCTCCCTGTGCGTGGGCAAGATAGTGAGAGGAAGGAATATGTGAGGAATTTAAGGATAAAGCCGTGCGTGGATTAAAGTTATACTGGTGCTGCGCTTTAATAGCTTGTCGAAGACCAGTGCTAATGATGCAGCGAGCCCTGCTAGCGCCTCGCCTGGGCTGAGGCCGACTGCTGGGGTGTCATGCTCGGAGAGGCCCTGCCACTGACATCCCACACTTTTAATTAGACGGAACCCCGCCAGTGCTACGGGCCAGCAGGACCGTAGCCGTGGGTGTGTGAATGTGCTCGCGTGTGTTTGTGTGTGTGTGTGAATGTCTGCCTCGTGTCTACCAACATACAGTATCTAATTATGTGCGTTGCTTGTGTAGCCGGTGTGTATGTGTGCGAGAAAAACTGTGAGTGTTGTAGCCTGCTGCAGGATATTATTTTAATTTCAGTATGTTATTGTTTGTATGAGGCAGATTATGGCAGACATGCTCTCCTAAGCCCTGTGTAATTAAAAGTGTGTCAGTGATTACAGTAGATGTATTGGAAATATGACCACATTCAACTGACAGGCTCCCGGTGCATAGCCGAAATTAGAAAGGCGGTGTTTATATTTAAGGATAAAAGAGGTGATTAGCTTTCCTAATTTTGCATGAGTACATACAATATGTATTTCGCAGGGTTTTACAGGACTGAATTTGGCCGCTGTAGCACAGGATTAATTGCCCTCCTTTGAGGAATGAAATCCTGGCCTGTCAATGTCCACTAATCCTCTCCCTTAGGAGGGCCATGGAAATAAATCTGATGGCTTTTTATCCCTCCCTCTGTCATCACAGAGATTACTCTGTCCTGGCAGCAGTCTATCTGGCGTAAGGCTGCCCGTGCTCTCACTAGAGGCGCATAGACACAGACTCATGAATACACACACGCGCACACACACACCATGAGCACCACTCTAACTCTGAGGCTGTCTCAGTCTCTGTTTAAACGTGGGATTATCGCTGTAGCAATGTTGCCGACTCCTTATATGGAATCCATTGTGCTGTGTGGAGAAACTTGAGGAAACGTCGAGGAGGAGATGTGACGCGACTGAGAAGTCCGCAAGTGAGGGCGGGACGTGCAGTCACAGAAAGGCCATTACCCTACAGATCAGCAGTTCAATTGGCCGGTATGCTTAAAGCGGCTTCTATATAATCTATAATCTATAATGACATTAAGGGGAGGCGCATTTGACTGATAAAACCTGATGAGTTACAGTGGCAAGTGTCATGAAACAATGCTCATTTCTATAGAGGAGTGAAATTATATGGAAGCCGTTTTCAGTAAAGCAAAATGAATTTGTCCATGCTGCCTGTTGTAATCAGGGCTGGCTACTGGCAAAGACAATACATGCAGCACAATACGATTTGTATCAAGATGCATTGTAATACTCAGAATTGACTGAAAATGTAGAAATACAGCTTAAAATGCAACTTAACACCAGGTTAGACTAATAAAAAATACAGTATATGTCATTGAATGATGTGAAAAACCGACTCTAAGGAATTTAATTCAGAATTCCCGTTCCATTCCATGCACTTACTTACCATATTATGAAAATGAAATGCGTAAATGGTGCATATCAATACAAGAAGCTGGAGAACTGATACAGTATTGACCAAAAAATCAGCTGTATGATTTTTTTTATTTATTTTTGTTAATTTTTTTTTGCACAGCTATGGTTGTAATTCCTAATCTGTGGTTTATAGGCAACTTCTAGTCGTCTCCTCTCACAAAGGTGAAAAGGCTAATCCATATTTATTTTAAATGAGTGCCATCTGTTGGAGAAGGCTGGATGTCAGATGGAATCCACGTTTGCTGTGTGTGTGTGTGTGTGTGTGTGTGTGTGGTGTGTGTGTAGTGTGTGCGTGCATATGCAATTGCCGATCTCAGCTGGGCAGAGTGGTGGGGCGTTGATGACTCTACCACACAGGGGTGTGTGTTTGTACTCCTGATCTCGACTGGGTGGTGAAGTGGGACAGTGATGGATACGTGTGCGCGTGTGTGTAATTTGTTGCAGGCTTGAGCAACACCACGGGGATGTGAAGTGGCAGCGGCGTGATGGACTGTCGGTGTGCCTGTGTGTGTTTAAGCGCCGGGGTTCCTTATCGGAGCCAGGCTTTGCCGTTGCATTGGACGTGTGAAAGAGTGAACGCCTGCTTGTGTGACCTTGTGCGCTATCTGAACGAGCTGTGTAATTCCTTTGCTGATTTGTTTATGTTAGCGGGCTTGGGTGTGTTCCGCGTGTCTTCATGCCTTTTGTTTTCTGTGCTTTTCTGTTGAAATGCAGCACGCTCAGACTGCTAGACCACTGTGTTTATTTGCACAGGGTGTGAGTGTGTGCGTGTCTTGTGTGCCTCTTGCGTGTGTGTGTGTGCCTCAGCGTGAATGTGGAGCTGCTCTGGCTCTGGACTCCATGTGATTCACTTGTCAGCTGTAATTTGTAAAGGTCTCTTTAAATGTGACCGGCACAGACCCACAAAGCCCCTGAGTTGCACACTGTTTGCATAAAAGATAGAAATGACACTCCAAAATAGGCCAAGCTGCGCTGCCTTTTTTTTTTTTTTTCCCTCGGAAAAATCCTCTCTTTGAAAGAATACCCATGGGAAAAGTTAGGTTGCACTGACTACAAAGGATTTGTTTATCTCGCTGTTGTATTCTCTCTGTTTTACAATTTGTTCTTTAAGACTGTATAATTTGTTCCCGTCTAATGATGCACTTTGATAATGGCTGTGTCTAAGGTGCTGAGGTTATGGAGGTTAAAAGCTGTGTTTGTGCTCTCTCCCTTAGCGAGGTGACAGTGCCCTCCGTTATCATCCTCAACACATCCAACGAGCAGTATTTCCTGCCCAGTGAACCGACCGAGACCATGGAGCAGCTGGTCCAATTCATCAACGGTGTTTTGAACGGATCTGCACAGGTCCGAGTCTGCTGCTTCCTTCCCCTCACGCCATCCCGCTCCCTGTTTATGCATTCAGTTCGGCGTGCGCTCTCCCCTCCTTCCTCTCATGTTGTACCATTGTAATCACACCAGTAGGCTACATTAATCAAGCACGTTGCCTTGCATTTTAAGTCATTCCTAGAAAAGATTCTCGGATATTTTCACAATCTCCTTTTGCATGTTGAGATTGTGCATGTTTCATATTCTCGTCCCTTATGAATAGATTATCCGCAGTAATTCTGCCTCCGAAGTCATACAGTGAGATTATTTCATGAATCGGTATTATAGTGCGTACACTAATCTGCGCGCCATCTGGAAAAGAAATGTCATTACTTTCTTGCATTTACAGTAAAGTTACCAGATGTATGAAACCATAAGACAAATATCCAGAGGTCCCCTCCGTTTTCCAAGAAGGTTCTGGGTTATTTTTTGCTTAGCAAAACAAACCGGGTCCCACCAAATAAACAGCAGCAGAAACCTCCACGTGTCTCCCGTCCAGTTCCAGCCGTTGCCCAAAGTCGGCTTATTCACCCCGTGCTCTCTGCGGCTAGCATAAGGTGTCTACAGGCTGGTTCATGCCTCATGTGGAAATGCAAATGATGGCGTGCGAGCGGTCAAAGTGACGTAATTGCGGCCACATGACTGGGCGCACCGGAGTCACCCCTGAGGTCATGCACCGCCTGAAATTTGAAACAACGCAGATGGCAGCGCGGCACCTCTGTACAGGACTGGCTGACGCAATAGTAACTGGAACCGCTGTTTGGTTCCAGCGGGGCTCTTTTTTTCTTGTTGGGGACCGTGGAGAACTTGTGAAAACTCAGTGGCTCAGTCTCTTGTTACAAGAGACATTCTTGTCATTATAACACACATACCAACTTCTCCTGTTACAATGAGATACCGAACCTTGTTGCTACACATCTCATGTTTTCTTTTGAAAGATTTTTGGACGTTTCTGCTGTTTTAGACAGTCACAGTGGAGGGAGATAGAAGGGGCGCGACAATAGCTCATACATTTTAATGAGAAAATATCTGTTGAAGCCTAATGAGTAAATAGCGTTAATGGGAATGGATACATTGAGAATAGCTTGATTACACAGTTTGATCCAATTCCATTTGATGCATAGGTTGAGACGTGGCCAGTGTCACTGAGCAGACTAAATGGTAGGTAAACATTCACTAAGCGGGTCCTCCAAATGCATTGGGGCTGTACAGAAGAAAGAATCAGCCCTAACTTCTAGAGGTAGTGTCATTTCACACTGATGAGATGGGAGGGGCACAAAAGGCTGCCAAACATCCCCAAAACTCCCAAAAAGGCCAAATGCAGCTTCACTGGAATTCCACAAAAATTCCAGAGAAACATTCAGTGTTACAACAGTATGTTATCTTGTTATATAAAGAAACACTTTGTCGTAATGAGATAAGTTGTTATGAGAAAAGCTTATTATAACAACATAAGTTGGCATGTTGTCATAACCAGAAAAGTTTCTTGTTATAACAAGGTGGGTTGGTATGCCATAATAATGAGAAAATACATCATTATAATGTGAAAACACCCTGTTAATGGAGAAAATCATCCTGTCATATCAAGAAAAGTTACTCATTATAATGAGATACTGAGCCCAATTTTTTTTTTAATACCATGGCAGCAATTCTCTGCTGTTAGCTCAATCTTCCTTCTGAAAACCACTAAAATGCTGGAGTTTTCAGGCGAGTGGTCACCATGACATGCGCGAGAGGCATGCACACCAAGGTACATGGGCAGACTAGCCGCAGCTCTCGCGTGTCCAGCCCTGCATGAAGCTTGAACCGGCTTTCAGAAGACAAAGTTGGCAGGCTGTGGCGCTCCTGTCCAGCATGCCCAAACGCCTCAGCCTCCATCACTCTGCCGGTTTACAGGGTTTATTTTAGGCTCACTCGCACCGAGCCAAAGCTGTATTTACATTGTCTTTATTAGTTTGGGGCATATCAAAGTAAAAAAAATCGACCTACAGTGAGTCTTGGCCAGAAAGATGAGTCAAGAGCAGTCAGAGTAGAGTATTATTATTCCTTATATAGACGATTAGTGGCTGCATATCATAATAAATATACAACAAGTAGGCTATGTGAAAAAGAGGAGTCACCATAACAATAAACAACCACAATAACACCAACAATAAAAAGGACTGAGGCTGCTTATTGTTTATTGTGATTGTTTATGATTGTGGTTATCATTATTACTGTGACTGTTCTTTTTCCCCACATTATGTATTGTATATTTAATATGTGATATGCCGAAATTTGACCTCTTGGCCACTAATTGTCTATATCAGGAAATCATGACTTTTCACTGCCTCATGTGTTTTTCACTTTGATATGCACTGAGCTGATAAATCACTCCATCCTTAGCTCGGTGTGGCTCCTCTTCTCTATAACTGACCTTTCTGACTTCAAGAGCACCTTGCATTTACATGACATTTACTGCTTTACAGCTGCGAGCACCCCGATATTTCTCGCTCCTGTTGACTCTGTGTGTATGTGTGTGTGTGTGTGTGTCTTCGCAGGCGCACGGAGGTGACGGCATCATTCAGAGAGTCAAACGCGTGGCCTTTGACGCCAGATCTACCATCATGGTAAGTCAGTGAGAGCTTTAAGTTTGGTAGTTTTAGTTTTCATTTCACAGATTTAGTGTTTTTGCTAAATGATGGCATTTTTAATGGAAAAATTGTAGACACACAAAACAGATGCTTTTGCCACAGGGGTTGTTTAGTAATCCAGTCAATCAGTTATCGATTTTTTTTTTTCCCCCCATATTTACATTAGTTTTTTCTCCTCACCTCATTTAAAGTTGGGGCAACTTAGTTCGATGTTGCACAAATCAAATTCGCTCGCAAATGGAATTTCAATCTGAATTAAACCCGTTTAGTGCAAAATAATCCCAAATGCGACTGGCAGTTGATGGCGCCTCCTCCCAGCAAGTTGGACAAAAGGATATCACCATTTTCGGGTGCAATTAGTGTAACAGCTCCAAATCCTCCAGCCCCAAATATAAATGTTTTGTTTACTCCGTATGCACAAAGACCAAAAAAATAAATAAGTCATCGAATGAATAAAAAATCCTTGGTGTTTCTTTTATTTATTGCATGCTAACTGGAGCCACAAAGTCTGGTTCTCACTTTTATTTCTGCTCATGGCGGAGGGTTCAGCCGCCAGTTTTTGTGCTTGTGCAACTTTTGGTTTGCGTTCGTAACCTTGCCTCAATACAAGACAAGACACCCTGTCCTGTTCCAGCCCCGCTGCACCTCTCTAAGTGTTGCTATTGATATGCCTCACATGGTACAATGCCTCGTCACCTTGACTGTGTTTGCCGGTTTAAGAGAATATGTATGCAACCTTCTCCCAGTAATGTCGTCGCCCGATGCCCCGCACTTTCCCCCCCGGGAGGAACCGACACTCAGACGTGTACAATACAGAATATACAGCGATGGGAGTAAACATAACATGTGGGGACTGGAAAAAAAAAGAGAGAGAGCAGCAAGAGGTGGAATGAGGAGGGAGGAGAGCGGGTCAGGAGGCCGCTCTGCCTTCTCCTCCCACTCTTTCTTACCCGGAGCAGTTGGTTCTGTGGGAGGACTGGTGTTTATTTGACCAAGGGTGTGATAGGAATGTAAATACGGCTGTGTTGTAACGCCACTCGGCTGGCACAGTTGCACTGTAACCACGGGTAAGCTCAAGGCTGTCCTCGAAAGGGACACGAAGGGCTTCAAAGGAAAATTATAGATTAGATTCTGAAAAATGCTGAACCAACTGGAATAGCAAGTTATGGAGCATCACCTCGAGGTAGAAAGGAAAGGCTTTTAGGAAAACTTAAAGGTTTTTTTTTTTTTTTTGCACTGAAAGTTTGCAGACTTAATTCCTTTGCTGTCTGGTCAGGTTTCATGGTGAGAAACTTCAGCCGAATCTGCGGGAGAAAGACGCTTGTAAAAGAAAGGCAGTGTTTTCCTTTTTTCGCCGCCTTCCTTCACCGTTGGAGCGCGCTGCATGCTCCGGTCTCCGCCGTGAGCCTCTCGCCGTCTATTGTTGCCCACGGTGACGTGATATGATACGAGGCAGATAGGTGGCAGCCATCACCTTGCCCCTGGAGAGCCCCATCTAAATGCACGGCTGACAGGAGCATGAGGAAGCAGCCACATTAGGCCCAATGACTCATGGCCGGCTGTGTTAGCATAGCATCCCCATCTTTACCTCATCTAGCATCGTAGAGCACTAGCAATTACCATCCCTCTTCCCGTGGCAGTGACTGGAGGGAACATGAATATTTCTCTTCCTCTCAGCTCAGTGGCTGACAGCCGTTGTGACCGAAACCCCCCTCCCAGGCGCATTGTCTCCGCCGTACCCGGCTATATTAAGGCCGAAATGACTCTGCGACGACTTGGGCTTAGTTGTGCCCACAGGAGATGAGAGATGGTGCATTCTGCGGGAGTGAAATGGTACATGTCAAAAAAATGTCTCATTTGGTACATTGTTGTTGGTTTAGGACGCATGTGAATGGGAAGTGTTTGACTTGACTCATGGCGAGGGAGTTGAATAACTCCAGCCTGATAGCTCTGACACTTGTTGGCTCTGTGCCTTTGCTTTCTGTAAAGGATCAGATGTTCTCCGGAATAAATTCCCAGGGATGCTCTCAGGAGTGAGCGCGCGCTTTTTCTTGGACACTTGTTCTTTCACCGGCTGTTTGCTATCCCAGAAATAGACCCAGTTTTGTTGTACTAAAAATGCGCAGAACGGTAGTCCCCATTTTCTTGAATATGTACTGAACCGTGACCTTTAAATTGAGCAGTAGGGAAACTCAAATATCACAAAATGTGAGAAGAAATACCTCAGTGTTCTTCTGACAGTGTTGTAGGGATGACTGCTGTGCTTTCATAAGATATTGACAGACCAGAGATTTTTGATAAAGAATTATTAGTAATGTGGATATGATGACCAAGCAGGTGGAGGCGAACAACTAGAACAATCTAAGTTCAGCAAATTGCATCCCATTTTTGGCATATTGTCATATCACCACATCCAAAATCCAAGATGATGCCTATTCTCATATCACAAAATCGACTCTTTTGGCCAAGTGCAATTTCCATTTAAAAGGGAGCTGCGACAGACAGGGTGTCCTTGAGCAAAGCAAGCCCAGAGTCCGCCCGGGCGAGCTTTATGAGAATGTTTTTGGTAAATGAACTTGTGGTCAGCACTGAGCTGCTTGCTGTGGTGTGAAAGAAGGTGTTTTATACATTGTGCTCACAGCGTACATAAATCTCCCCCCGTCCTTTCCTGCTATCCCCTTTGTTTTTGTGCTGCCGTTTGTTCATTCTTAGATTGGTTCTGTGGCCTTCCCCGCATCCATCTCCTCACTCTCCAGCTTCCCCTCCATATTCCATGCCCTTCATGCGCCGCGCACTTTTCAATCCACTTTATAACCTGCCTCCTTTGTTGTCTCCTCACCCGCTTCAGTCGGTGTTTCGCAGCTCCCCGATCCTTGGCTGCTTCCTGTTTGGCCTACCGCTGGGCGTAATTAGCCTGATGTGCTACGGCATCTGCACCGCCGAATCGGATGACGGCGCCGACGACATCGATCTCCTGAAGAGGGAGGGCCTCACCGACGAAGAGGAGGAGGAGGAGGAGGAGCGGCGACGCGCCCACGAGCTGGAGGGCCCCGAAGACGGCGAGAACGAGGAGGAGGACGAGGAGGATCTTGAGGAGAAGGCTCCCGAGGAGAAGAAGATGGATTAACAGAGGGGGTTCCAGCTGATGGAGGATGATAGGCCTAGTCAAATACAGTGACATGAAACTCAAAGACAT
This sequence comes from Myripristis jacobus, assembly GCA_900302555.1. Taxonomy (NCBI): domain Eukaryota; kingdom Metazoa; phylum Chordata; class Actinopteri; order Holocentriformes; family Holocentridae; genus Myripristis; species Myripristis jacobus. Next base: position 4,421 of record OMLB01049210.1, on the reverse strand, counting down.
ATCAACTTATTCCTGTTTTGCTTCTTTGTTTTTCATCTCACTCTCCTCCTCATGCCTCCCCTCCACCTCCCCACCCCTCCCCCTCTTGC